>CAKAOH010004368.1:0-23515 GCA_916701665.1 Sebastiscus tertius
TGTAATGCAAGTGAAGAGAGTTTGTCATGTTTCATATGTGTTTATAAGAAGAAAGAGTTCAATGTGGTTATAATTTAGGGTACAGTGTTATTTATTGCCAGTGTCATTATTAGGGTGTTGTGCCAGTAGATCGCCAGTAGGTGGCAGTGTCGCTACAGAAGCCGTGTATGTGAAGGGAGCGTCACAGGGAAGTCTCGCGTGAATACGTGAGATGATGAGAATCTCTGTGTACAAGCTAGAAACAGAATACACTGTGTAGCGATTGTCAACCTAAAGCATTATTTTACATTTTGCAGGTAAGCTGGTGATGTTAGTTAGCAATTCTGTGTTAGAGTAATGTTTACACTGTACTTCGGTGACACTGTGTTCAGTTATGTGAATGTTTAGCGTGTGTTAGCGTCTGTTTTGCTGCTTCAATTTAGCCAGCTAATACGAGGGTTACAGCCGCCGTGGTAGTAACATGAGTAGGAGCGCGGGGCGCTGGGAGCTTTGACAATGAGCCCTCATGTGAGGGAGCCCTCCCGTTGCTCATATTAGCCTTTTGCTATGACTATTGTTTATGCTGTTGTTTACTGTTTATTAAGAAATATAAGAAATATGGTGTTATGCTGCTGAGCTAAGTTTATCTAAACAGGAAGTAATTCGATATATTACCCTCTAAAGAGTTTAGAGATGGTGTAATCTTTGATTTTGTGCATTTCTGGCATTTTGTTACTGTTATTGTGAATATGTGAGATGATGAGAATCTCTGTGTACAAGCTAGAAACAGAATACACTGTGTAGCGATTGTCAACCTAAAGTTGACCTAAAATTTTGCAGAACATTTTAAATAAATGTGTAGCACCAGACTGAGCCTGTGGGACATCACTCTGTGCACCGCTACACAGCCACCATGTCTCTGAGAGACTGAGAGCTCCTCACTCTCTGCATGTGCCACACAAAATGATATCTCCAATTGTCCTTTATTCTCCCATGATGAGGAGATCAGCTCCAGGTGTGTGGCTTCACACACCTGCTCCCAATACTGTCATATAGGAGTGGGTGGTGTAACAATAGGATTGTTGGTTCCTAGTTGTTGTTCCGGGGAACTGTTAGAGTGTGACACAGACAAAGTAATGCTAGCTTAGAGCTAAGTTAACATGTGGACTGTCGTACTGAATAAAGTCACAAGTAAGCACGTACAAAGTTTTAACCGTCCAGTCTGTATGGTTATTGAAGAACAGAACAGATTGAAACAGGTGGGGCCACCTGGCAGGAATGTAGATCAGCCAGTTACATCTTGTTAACAACTACCTCCCTATGAAGTGTTTAGAAGACAATAAACAAGATCACTTTGGAGTTAAGTATGCACGACAAAAACAAATGAGTCAAAAGGAGATAAAATCATATTTATTATTATGCTTATTTGATAGCTGATATATATTCTTTAAAGGTGCACTATGTAATCCCTGGCCACATGCTCCAAAGAGATAGGGAGCAGCATTTCACCTCTTCCACAAAGTCCATGCAATCTAAATTTATAATCATCAGTTAAAAATAAAAAGAAGCCACCTACTGACTAACAACAGGGCAAGAATACACAAAATTATACGAAACTGCTGAAACTCTGAGAGCCGGTCAAAATAGCACTGCTATCTTATAATTGTCACGTGTGACGTCGACCTAGTAGCCATCTGTGTGTTTACTGTGCCACTAACCGGGGGCCTTATGGTCCGTGTACGTTTTGATAGTTTGTTTATTGGCTTGGGTCCGGCATGGCAGAGACAAGGGAACGATTCGTGTTTTCGTTTCATCCTCATCGTCGTTACCACGGTGTTTTCCGGTCTCGGAGTTGTCCGTGTTTTCGTCTTACAACTTTAACCCTTCCACAGTGTGTTTTCAGTTCATGAAAGTTAATTATAACCTTTATGGTCGCTTAAAAATGTCTTATTCAGCGTTCAGCCATACTTGGCTCCACCCTCTCGTGTCACTTCTGGTTGCAAAAAACCAAGATGGTGATGGCCAAAAACGAAGATAGCGATGCAAACTCGTGGCTTCAAAACGGCAGTCCACAAACCAAATGGGTGACGTCACGGTGACTACATCCACTTCTTATATACAGTCTATGACTCCGGCAATATTTTAAACATTGTACCTTTAAATAAAGCAAGTTTAAAAGCAACATCGACAAAAATAACCAACATCCCTTTCCCCCACATGCAAACATGTACTGTGTAGTTTGTATAATAATGGCATAATAACAGTCTATGATTCTGGCAACATTTTACACATTGCACCTTTAAAGGGACTGTTTGTAAGAATCAGAAATACTTGTTAACATTAAGTTAACCAAAGTCAGCGTAGGGCTCGTACTTGCTCGCTCTAAATAGACATGAACGAGCGTCGCTCAAAACAGTGAGGCGACGCATGTCAGTTAAAACCACAATATCACTCTATATTTCAGCTGCTTGGCAGTAATGTTAGCTGACCAGACGAAGGTCTCTCCATGAATCACTGCTGATCCTAGTGTTGGCAAGGCAAGCAGGCAGAGGAGCAGAGACTCTGGCCCTGGAGACCAAAGCTAAGGTCTCCCCCGCGTACTATGACCGCGGCCAACATTGTTTAACAGGTGGGCTTCACTAGATATAACTTTGTAGTTTTGGTGCTTCCATGTAGTTTGTGTTGGAGTCTCGTCTGAACAGTGTAGCCACACGCAAGCGCGCATGGGACACCGACCCAGGTGATTTATATATGTAAGAAGTTACAAACAGTCCCTTTAAATAAAGCAAGTTTAAATGCAACATCGACAACAACGACCAACATCCCTTTCCCCAAAATGCGAACATGTACTGTGTAGTTTGTATAATAACGACAATGTGGTCCTGGAAGCATGTGATGTTTCCGAGATGTCTCGAAGAACTCAGTAGTTGCCGTACACATGGTAATCCTGTAACAAATTTGATGTAAATTGGAATGAATTACAATCTCATATACTTTTGTTTCTGGTGAGGCAAGTACTTGGGATGTTGCTATGGAGAATCCTGGGTGCTTTCTATTACATTTTGCTTTTCAGTTGGAATCTGTTGATTGATCACTGATCACAGGGTGAATTGCTGCAAAATTTATATTACTGCATTATTTTAATACTGCGAATTAGACAAACTACCCTCTAAAAGTGCTAAGTCACAGGCAAACAGACTTGCTTTAGATTTGTGAAGAAGTTTTCCCTTTTATCCAAAGGGCGTGCTTGTCGGATTGATGGTTTTGGAAAGGTGACGGGGTTTCAGATGTTCAACCATTCGACAAGCACGTCAGTAGAATCCTACAGTCCTTTCTCATTCCCAGGGTGTCAGATACCTACGCTTTGTCACCGCCGTTGGCATTAGATAACGAAGCACAAGGCACCCTTTAGCACCGGTATGAGACGCACCGAGCTTTCCATTAACTACAATGTAAACCCGTCAATATTAAACGTTCAGGGAAAATGCGCCGTGAGTGTGGCATTGCTTTAAGAGCGAAAAGACACACATTGGGCGGGTGGAAGGGGAAGTGGATGGGTCCAACAAACGCAAGGGTTTCGCCCTGGAGACCGCTGTTTGTGTCCTGTGTGTCACGTTATAATCAGCTGTTCATTCATCTTCTGTGTTCACCACGTTCAGTGTCATTTTCACTGTGCAAACGTAGTAGTTTTAAGCCCAACCATGTTGGTTTTTCCTAAACCTAAACCCATAATGGTTCTATTGAACCCAAGCACGTGTTTTTGTTTACTTCACAACAGGTGGGGTTCGACAAGGCGTCAGTAAATGATGAGTTGGGATGAGAACGCATTGAATCATGATGACACCTTCATTAAGAACTGAAGAAGCGTCTTGGATGAAAGGCAAAATGTCTTCAAGAATCTAAAGGTTGTCTAAGCACTTCTAGATATACTACGACCAGAGTAGCTGAGAATCTACACAGAAACCTGTGTAAAGCTGTGGTTGTTTACATCATTACTTTTTTCATAAAGGTTAGAGAAAGGTGAGATTGTTTAAAAACCTGTGATGGGATTCTTGGTTGGATGTAGTGGTCAGTTGGGAAACATGAATAGACAGAAATAAGAAGCAATGGCATTACTGCTCGCCACGGCACTACTAACCTCAGGCCTGACAGAGCGAGGAGGTCTCCTGATACTAGATCAAACAGATGAAAGAAAGAAAGCAGATAATTAATGTACAACTAACTGAGACACAGTGGTATGCCATTTAAAAGAGTTAAGAACAGCTGTAAAACTCACTCCTTTGGGGATGGGAAGCGTTGTTTGGAGATTTGACTGTCACAGGTTACAGTGGTGGTGTTGTTTCTATGGGAGGAGGAGGGAATCACACAATATCAGTTTTAGGTCTGTGCTTACTATTAGGGCTGTGTGATGTGGTAGGGGAGCATTGATAGACACTTACAAATAGCCAGCACTGAGGTTTACAGTGTTGCCTTGGTTTCTGCAAGGGTAGGTAATACATATGTTATTTGTATTAATGGAGATTTTCAAATGGTATTTCTTCCAATGCTCCAATTGATTGAAAATCTGCTGTTTCTAAATTAAACTGTTAGTGAGAATGGTAAAATGTAAAAAAACACCAACATGGGTTCGCTCTCTCTTTTCCACCCAACACGGCCGTCCTCTGCTCTACTGAAAAGGGTAGAAATGTAAACATTAGGCACTTCATCTGGGGATTAAAAGTGAATGTTGTGTTGGGTGTTCTTACCGGGAAAATCTGCTCCAAATGGACCTCCTGTAAGGACAGCACAGTGATATTACTTGTCAGTATTATAGGTCTACTGTACTTGTCCAGTTTGTAAAGCAAGCAGTCTGCTGACAAACCGTTTTGTTGTTTTGATCTCCTGTGAAAGTGAATTGCAGAGAGATTTACTTTGCTTTTCGGTGGAAATACAGGATGTGTGTATGACAAAGAATCAGGCAGAGCTCTGGAGCCCTGCTTGCTGTAGCTGATTGGCCTCAGCTGTTTCATTCATGCTTTGGGTCACACAGCAGCTGTGTGGTTATCAGTTGATTAGTAACGTCCAATCATATTCATGCAAGTGTATGTCGCAAACCTGTTCCATTTAGGTGGGCAGGGGCCGTGGTATTGTGCTGCTGTGACACACTAGAACAGGACCGTGTTTACCCCGCATTGCAACCCGGTCTCACTCCCAACTCATCAAATACCGCCGATAAGGCAACGCCCCTCTGCATCGGTAACCGACGCACGGAGGCAACCTTTAGCGACAGTATGACAACTCGGGCTTTCAACTAACTGTAATGTAAACCGATTATTATTATTCGATGGTCGGAACAAGTGATGTAATAGCGTGAGAGTCGGTTCAAAGTGGCCGGAAAGGGTGGTGGATGTGTCAGACTTTCAACCAGGAGACCGGTGTTCGTGTCCCATGTGAAACTAAAAGTAACGTTGACTTATTTTGTCACGTGAGTCGCTAGTATCGTCAGTCCCATGAGTCAGTGAAGTGAACATCAACCGCGACCCTTTCCTAACCTTACCTAAGTGGTTGTGTTGCCTGTGAAAACGGAAGTTTATTTTGAAAGGACCCTATGCATGTAACAAGCATATATTGACATACAATGACCGTCCCTGGTCCGTCGAAAAGTAATGCAAGAGGGGTACGTACGTGTGTCGGTTTCTGATGCTGAGTGCCACTGACCAGGCGGTGGTATATGACGAGTTGGGAGTGAGAATGTGTTGTGCAAAGCCCTGTCAAAATAGCTGCTTTGAAAAAGCCCTATTGCGCCTTGAACTTTGACCCCCTTGCTCATATATCAGGCGGTTTCTGTCACATCATCGGTCTGTGCTCTCTCGGCGGCTCAGTCGATGTAACGCATCTTCCGCTGCGTAGAGGATTGTGCGTCAGAATCTCCAGAAATGTATGCTGGCTTGCATACTGCAAAATGTGACCGGATGTAGTAGGACACTCTGGTATTTTTGGCATACTGCATTTGACATACTATGTAGCGGGACATACTAAATCTCTTTCTGGCATACTAAATAGTACCGTAGTATGGGTGGAACGCACCTATAATCTAACCTTTCTTACTATTAACGTATACTGTGACCATTTGTTATAAATGGTAATTTCCTTGACACAAGTGTTCCTGATTGAACTCTATTCATCAGTGATGTCATCATTACACATTTAGGTTTACCTTTTCTCTGGTCGAGGTGGTGGTCTCAGCGAGTTGTCAGAGCGCTTCCTGTTGGTTTAAAACATTCACTAGTAAATGTGACTTTTACATTGAACAAACAAATAATAGCATCAATAGCACTGATATTACCCGTCTACAGTACTGTCACATTTTAAATTGACATGTATTTACCTTCTCCTATAGAAGACCACTCCAAACACTGCAGCTAGGATGATCACAATCAGGACTAGAGTCGACACCGCAATGGCTACTGGCCGAGAACTGGATCCTGGTGATGTAGGAACATTTAAAGCTCACGCAAATGTATTAAGGTTAACACACAATGTATGATAGAATTACGAGACATAAACAGATGAATGTTGTGGCTCTGACCCTTCACAGTCAGCTCGACTGTGCTGGCTCGCTGCTTGCCACGCCAGAAAATGGCAGTACAGGTTAGGCTTTTGACCCCGTCTCCTCCAGCAGCCATGAAAGTGATCGTGGAGGTCGTCTCCCAGATGCCCTGCGGCGTCCAGGTGTGCGCGGCCTCGCTGGTGAGGTTGGGGACACTCCATGTGAACACCGGAGGATGTGATGGACATGTGTGCGTAACAGAACACGAGACGGTAATCGTTGAGCCGGCATCAACTTCTGCTGGAACTGCGGTCATCACTGGTTTTTCTGGGGACGCTGAGCATGTGAAACACAAAGCACAGTACTTTTGTAGATTATAAAAGCAAACAGATGGCACATTTGAATAAAAGGAATAATTAGTGGTAATTCCAGACCTTTCATAACAATAAATACGCAGCTATTGTTGAATCTGTGTCTCTCATTATTTCCTCTCTCTGCATGGAAACAGAAGGGCCCATTGTCAAAGGGCTTAATGTCATTGATCTCTAATGAGCAGTTTCCCTCATTCAGATCTCCCAATATTCTGGTGCGGCCTTTGAAATGATCAACCACATAGCTTTGGGCATTGTGGTAGATGACAGCCCCAGTTTTTTTGGACCAGATGCCACGCGTGACAGGCTCATCCTCCCGGTACGGGAAGCTGCAGGGAATCACCACACAGGAGCGGGTCAGGGCGCTGAATCTGAAAGGGACGTCAGCGGGCCGAACGTGGAGCGCTGTAGAGAGAGAAACAAGCCATGAGGGGATGTCTGTGGGAATCAATTCACTTATGACACAACATGGCAATAGGATGAGAGAATTGAGAAGTCCACCCACTGTCATTTTCATATGGATCAACTGGTCTCTCATATTCTGGAAAAAACAACAACACAGCAAGCAATTATCAGTTAGATCTTCTTCAGTCGTTAGAGCAAAACTTTGACATTTTTTGGAAATATTCTTGTTTGCTTTCTGGCAGAGATTATGAGAAGATTGATACAACTCTCATATCTGTCCGTTTAAAGTAAGGCAGTTTAGATTAGTTTTGCATAAAGACTGGAAACACAGCTAGTGTGCTCTGTCAAATGGTAACAAAATCTGCCAAGCAGCACATCTAAAGCTCATAGATAACACATTATATTCTTTTTCATCCATATAATCAAAGTGCAAAAACTTGTTCTTGGCTCTGAGCAGTTGCCAGGCAACTAGTTGAGACTGCCGGCAATAAATAGTCTGGCACATTACCCTGTGTAAAATAGTAAAGTGTTGTTTTTGCTCTTCAGTTTTTGTACAGATTAAACAAACTAGACATAATATGTTAATCAGTAACCTGTAGAGGTGCGAGAAGATGGATTTATGTTACCTTTGGAGTTCAGACAGAGCCAGGCTAGCTTTTCCCCCTGTTTCCAGTCTTTGTGCTAAGCTAAGCTAACCGGCTGCTGGCTTTGGCTTCATATTTAAAGGTAGAGTGGGTAATATTTGGTGACATCTAGTGGTGTGGTTGCAGAGTGCAACCAACTGAGTCCACTCACTCCTCCCTTTCTAAGATTGCTGTATGCGTAAGCCCCTGAGTGCAAAACCGTGGTAACGCAGCTAGCCTCACTCAGAGGCCATCCTTTCCATAATAACACTACTTTAGGAGCAATGGAAGCCAGATGGCGGCCGGCAGTACCACGGTTTTGCACACTGCGGCTCATGTTACCGCAGCTCCACAAGCGTGTCGGAGAACGTGAGAACTATGTAGATATGAAGGGCTTATTCTAAGCTAACGAAAACAACGATTCTTAGTTTCAGGTGATTATACATTAATGAAAACTTATGAATATGGAATATATTATATTCCATTTCTGCTAATAGATCAACCGAAATGTTACACACTGGTCCTTTAACAGTATAAATAATAAGAATAGCTTCCAACATCTCGAACAATTCCTTTAAGTGACCACTGTGTACGACATGTAGGAACTCACTTTTTATATGAAGGGTTTCAGAGTCTGAAGTCTCCCCAGTACCAAACTGAGCAGTGCAGGTCAAAGATTTACCGTCATCCTCAAGAGAACCAATAAAGGTTAGATTTGACGCCACGTTATAGGTGTTGCTGGAGATCTGTTTGGTTTTTAACGAACTTTGCATGTCTTCATAGTTCCACCCGATGGTTGGTTTATTTTTCTTACACTTGTAGGAAACCGAACAAATGACACTCTTTGCCACACCCTCCATCATCTCGCCTGGCCGCTCAGTCATTGTGATCTTGTCGTATGGACCTGAACAGAAATGAGATAGTGAGGCTTGAATCTAAACAGGAGCATTTTCATTTTAATCAACACATCGTCTCACATTGTACTCACATTCAACATTCAGCTTGAGCTCACTTGTAGCTTCCTGACCACCACGGTAGCGCACAGTACACTTCACACTCTTGTCCTCCTCTTTGACAGCCCAAGTTCGCTCCGCTGTCCTTTCCCAAATCCCATCAGACACCAGAGTGTCCTTGGTGTTGTCTTCTCCAGGTACACCATTCAGGGTCAGGGTGGGGGGATCAGAGGGACATGTATGGCGTACATTGCAGGACACTGTGCTCTCCTCTCCCACCCTGGGGATACCAATGATGTTCAGCTGCGGTTCCTGTGCGCGGTCTATAAAATCAAAGCTGGATTAGACATTTGGAGAACTACCTGTCTTGGAATTTGGATTGAGTTGACTAAAATTGTGGAATGAATGCATCCAGATACTTACCGGATACAATAAGTTGAGAGGTTTTATCATAAAATGCAAGACCCAGGATGCGGTAGGACGTGATAGGGTTCTTGTCTACCCATGGGAAAAGTCTGTCCTGGTTGTGCGACATCTCCAGCCTCTTGATTTTAAGACTACAATTCCCCTCCCCCACAGATCCAATCAAAGTGGTTATCCCGTTAAACTTGCTAATAACATTCTGTCTTTCGTCAAATACAGGTGGGTACCCGTTGCTCTGGACCAAGTACCATATAACTCGGAGGTCAGCGGGCTGGGCGATACTGTAGGTGAATGTGCAAGGAATGATGATGCATGAGCCTTTCATGCCGGTGATACTTCTGGGGGTGGTGAAGGACCAGCCCCGAGAGAGCATGTTTCCTGTAAAAAGAGGAAACGTTGAAGAAATGAAGAGAAGATTATTTCATTTAAATGACTTTCAGAAGCAAGATAAAGGATGCAGTATTTCACTTCGTGCAACAGAAGTATAGTTTTGTGCCAGTTTTTTTTTTTTAATTTCCTTTGGTGGAAGTGTTCTCGTGGATGTGAAGAAAGTTTAAAAATCTTTCAAACCATTTTCAGTTTTTTCTTATCATATTATATCTAGTCCTTGGGCACATGGGACTAACGTTTTTGCAATTTATTCCATTATATTAAAGAACAGTAGTTCCATGTGCGCAAATACTAAATTTAGTATGATAAGAAAACGGCTGTATCTCAGAAACTACAAGGAGCACAATAAAGTACTTGGTATCTATGAACTCATAAGAAGTTGAATATTAAAGATATGCACACATATGCAGTGTGGACAAAATACTTCATATGGAAAACATTTAAGAAACAAAAAGCATTTTTTCCTAATTTCTCAAAAATCCTGACTTTGACTATTAATAACAGTTTTTCATGTGACCTTAAAATGTCAGTTGTATAGTTAGATACTTGGCCAAAGTATGTCTGTACCAAATTTCAAAACGTTTGACCAATCATAATGTAGTATTTTTCTTCAAACTAAATACAGTTTTTGGCCACAAACAAGCCAGCACTGGGAAATGATCTTATGGTCATGTGACATTTGATCTTCTAAATATTACTATTTTTTTTAGAAAGAGAGACATAAATAGACACTGCAGAGGGTTGGCGAAACGTGAAGAGTAAATTACATTTCAGTTCTATTGCAGACTTTGTTGGCGATGCAGATGAGATACAGTTCTGGCATATGAGTGCTATAAAGGCTGTTAAATGTTTTATTATTTCTACTCACTCTTTACCCGTAGGGTGATGCTCGTTTCCGTCGTCTGTCCCCCAGTGAATCGTGCATAGCATGTCAGAGATCGTCCGTGGTCGTTAGCTGATGCTGTGAACGTCAGTTTGGAGACAGTCCTCCACTCAGCGGCTCCACTCTTGCTGGTATCGGTGGAGGCCGGCATGCTACCATAGTTCCATGTGAGAGTTGGTATGTGTTTGGAGCATGTGTATGAAGCAGTGCAGGTAACTTGGCTTGCCTGTCCCTCAAGAAATTCGTCTGATGTAGGGCTGATAGTCAAGGGTGAATAGGTGCCTAAGATACAAATGGCAAATGTTAAAGTTTTTTATGTCAGCGTGAAATAAAATTGGTTTAAATCTTACATATCCATCACGTACATTGTGCATTTAAGGTTTGAGAGGCCTTTGCAGTGAGACCGCCAGTGTGTCGGACAGAGCACTCCACAGTTTGGTGGTCTCTCTCAATGTTTAATGTGGTCGTCAAGGTAGTTTTGGATGTGCCATCAGACATGGAGCTGTGAGTTAGACTGTGGCTTTGCAGTGGGATGTTGAGACTCAGCGTGGGTGGATAAGTGGAACAGGTGTGGTAAACGGTGCATTGCACTGTCACAGGATGTCCAACCGTCCTGCTTCCAGAGATCATAATAGACGGTGCATCTGCTCTGTCTTTACAAAGGAAATGTGGACAATTATTGATGGAAATGAATATACAGCCATCAAAAAATGTATCTTTTTCTAAGCTCGCCATGATTACTTACCCACTACTTCAATTATTACAGTTGTATCAAAGAATCGGTAGGTGTTTCTCCCAACATTTTCTGGATCTATCCAGGGGTAAAGCTTCTGTCTGTGGTGTTCCTTCGTCACTGGCTTGATTTCAAGACTGCATATCTTCCTGTATTTAGAAGTAAATACCCGTGTCTTTCCATAAAATATGGAAAGGACATCCTTTGGGTACCAATTGTCATAAACTACAGGATATCCGCGGTTAACATACTGGTACCAAACCACACGATCTGGTCTGTGAGGTGGATACCGATAGTAGTCAAAAGTGCAAGGGATGACCAGGCAGGAGCCCACCAATCCTTTGATATTGCTTGGTATCTTTACATGCCAAGCAATGGAGCCACAGAAAATGGATCCTGCAAGAGCACCAATATGCAAAAGGGAAAAAAAAGCAAAGATTAGGTCAGTGTTTATATGTTTAACACAAATTGAATAGAACCAAATTGCATTACCTAGAATACAGGCGCTCAGGAGAAAATGGCCAAATCCAGACATCATGTAAATGGTACTACACACCTACAAAATTAAAAATTAACATTATGCATTGAGAAATAGTATAGAATAGAATTAATCTGCTCAGAGAGTTACAGCTTGTTTGTACACAAACAGCCCAAATATCATATGATTTCATCTTTACTGATAAATAACACAATAACAGTGTTTGTCTGTTACATTGTGTGCATGTACTTGAAAAAAACTCATCACATTCAATCTTGTATATATGTATTTTTTTAATTAAACAAGGAAACCTAATATATAATATACATACTGGCAAAACTAGGCAGCAATGACAAAAGAGTTGCAGACAAAGAATATATAAAATACATATAGATTACGTTAATGATATGGTTTGCCATAGATAGACTAAAAACTCAACCTAAATACTGTTTAAAACAAACCACATTATGTTGTTTCTAGAGCAAGAAAGCATTATTTCAGCATACCTAGATAACGCTTCGCTTCTCAAGCAGTTAACGTTTTGAATATTCTAAATTTAGGCGAGTCTGTGTTAATTTGTTGCATAAAAAAGCAGAACAAGGTAGATTTTGTCCTCAAGAAAAACATTCTTGATTTCAGAAAACTCCCGGTAACAACAATTTCTCACTAAAGAAAAATTATTTTGTGTTGTCATATTTTGTATTCCCCCCACAACAGGAATCAGAATTTAGACGCGTTTCTAAATTGTAAAAATGGGGAAGATATTTTAGCAAACTGCAAATATTGTTTCCTGTACTTGATTAATATCTAAACTGACTCAGATTGCTGATAAAAATCAAACTCTGTGCTAAGATCTGTCAGCAACTACATTTTGAAGAAGCAATAATGTCACAATATGATACGTACTTCAATATGTTTTGATAAATTAATTCTAAATTCAGCTAACGGTAACCTAAGTTGTAAAATGCAGGAAAAAGGAAAGCTTCTTTTATTTACTATTTCTTAAAGATCAGAATGACTTACCTCCAGAGTTGAATGTTTATGATGAGTTTCACCACTTTTTAAAGTTTCTAAGAACTCATCATGATAAGAAACCTCCCACTTCCCTAAGAAACCTCCCACTAAAATATGTAGGCAGATTAGCAGATACTATTTGCAAACCACAAGGTTGTGTAAAAACCCAATCATTCTAAAAACACTTACAATTAATTATATTAAAACATATAAATGACAAAAATAATAAAAACATTTACAATATACAATCAAATCAATTTTACCATTTAGATCTTTTTTTTTTTTTTACAGTAAATCATGTGCTTGATTCTCCATACATTCAGCCCTTCCCATTATAAAGCCATATTTTTTCTTCTAATTTTGTTAATGACTGTGAGATATCAAAGACACCAGTATGAGTGTATGTATGTGCATAAGTATTTAAATTATTTAAAGAAATGGTTTGACATTTTGGGAAATACTCTTTTTTTTTTTTTTTTTTTTTTTTTTTTACAACAATATTACAATTCACCTTTTTTCCAAGAAAAGATCGACACCACTCTCGTGTCTGAGTGTGGTGTCGATCTTTTCATCTAACTCTCAGCAACAAAGTGAACAAGGGTATTTGCCAAAAATGTCAAACGATTCCATTTATTCTTATTTTCTTAATTTATTGCCTTTGGTACTGTATTTAATTAAACATCTCTATGTCATTTTGGTTATGTTTCAGGCCCAGCAATGGTGACATCATGCCTGAACAAACAAATTCACTGGCTGAACAAAGTTGCATACATACTGCTCTGCAGAAGTCATTCTAATGGTAGACATTCAATAATACATGTTCTGAATAATATATATTCAAAATACATTTTACTTTCCCTAAATATAATCAAATCATCAGATACAGAACTCAATAATTTTGCGTAATAAGAGAGAATACCATAGCAGTCATGTATAACAAAACCGCAGTCATGAGATGTTCTTTATACAAATGATCATTATCAGCGTTCAGATGTTTCCGTAGATGTTGAGGTCTGCAGTGTTCACGTAATCGTCACCGTCATCAAGGTCCTGTGAGAGATTAAAGTTGTTATTGTCACAGATGTTGATTGTGCTACTGTTCTGTATGTGATTCTTAGGAATAAATCACTGGCGATTTAATAGTACCTCTTGGTGGTTTTGGGATTTGCGCTGGCTGAAGTCCATTAACAAGAACAGCAATAACAAGAAGACAGAGAAAATTAATGACATAAGACATTTTTGTACTACAATATCTATATTTTATCAACTGCTCAGGCTCAAGAGGAGTAAGCCAAGTACCTTTTGGGGGACGGGAAACGAGCCTTGAAGACTTTCTGGTCGGCACGGGATTTTGAATTCACATCTTTGGGCCTATGGATTAAAATTCACATCATTACACGGCTCAGAAAACCACAATTACATACTTATAATTTTCTTACATTTAACACACTTACATAGGACCTAAATCCACCGTGTCCCCTTTAGGCCTTCTGTTACAGAGAAAAAATACATAATGTAATATAAATAATTGACATTTTAATGCAGAAAATAAAACACAGATATACTAGTTTCATTATAATGAAATGCATTATCGAAAGTTATCTTTAATTTATCTGTAAATACCAAAGTGTGTTTGAACTGTGAAAACAACCACATGATGGAAAAACCCCTTATAAAGGTATGTTACCGTCAATGTTTTTCATGTCTTACCTTGAAAATCTGCTCCAAATAGACCGTCTATACAAAAAAAGAAGAACAGAAACTATGCAAATATTGTGAGGCATACAAATAGAAACATACATCTTATCAAGAAGTCCAACACGTCACCAAACTTCTGCAAATTACAGTGAGGCCAACTATTAAGCGGTCTCTAAAAAGCTGAAGGGAGAGTACAGAGCTAGTCACTAAAATGTCAGAGAGTATTTAGAGAGATAAAGACCTTTGATCAGAACAAGATGGTCCTGGGCCATCAGAACGAATCCTGAAAGTTTCACAGATTAAATTATACATCGGTACAATTAAAAATTCCTGTGATTAGTGTTGGATGAGAAAGGACAAATAACCACTTTTTTTTCCCTCACCTGCGAGACATCCTGGACAGCCGGTTCCACATGCTAAATGTGATACAGAAAATTACATTTTGATGAAGGAAAAACGATTGAGATCAAATGATATGAGTGTATAGCTCTACAAACTAAATCTGCTGTACTACATTTTTACCTGCCATCCCCACTTTGGAGCTCTGCAATGCGTTTCCTTGAGAAGACAGAGAAAATGATATTTTATTGAGGAGTACATACTGAGTTAAACATAGGAACATAGGAGCACAAAAAATAATGTTCTGCTCAAAAATGTTATTATTTATCTGATGTCAGTGTACTGCCCTACTCACTTGTATTTTTTCACCATAAAAATGCAGAAGACTGCAAAGATCACAGCTGTACCGATCACTGCCGCTGTGGGAATGATGATGTGGTTGTAGTTTTCTATACCTGCAAATAGACAAAGTATAAGGGCCGTTCTTCCTTTATATTGCACAATGAGAAGAGCACAACATTCAGGATGTAAACTTCAAATAAAGAACATCTTCAGAATTCAACAACAGAGTGAAAAGATCTCACGTTTTACATAGAGAGTCAACACGTTAGAGGACGTCCTCCCTCCATTAAACTGTGCTGTGCAGATGACCTCAGTGTGGTCGTCCTCCTTCTCAGGGGTGAACGTCAGGATGGACTTTGCCTCCCAGTAGCCAAAACGATTTTCTCTGTGGACCTCACTCACCTCAACATCTGCAGTGTCCCTGCTCCATGTGAGTTTAGGCACATGGGAGGGGCAGGTATGGGTGACTGAGCAGGTGACAGTGTAGGGACGTCCTTGAATGGCTGTCTTTGGGTGATCCAGAGTAGGTTTCGGAGGATCAGCTGTAAATGAAAAACAGGAAAAGAAGATATTCAGCAAGAGGTAAATCATGTTGTTACATAGAAAATGGGTATAGATTTGAAAGGAAATCTTTTGTAAAGTCGGTGACATACGGAGCATTATGAACTTGACACAATCCTCCACAAAGGAGAACTTGTCGGTGGGGGATAACTCAGCCCCAGTTAGTTCAATCCGGAAACAGAAAGGGCCGTTGTCATGATCTTTGACTTCAATAATTTCTAAGGTGCAGTTGTTGTGACCCAGATGTCCCAACAACCGTGTGCGGTCCCTGAAGTTTTCCAAGACCTTCGTTCTATCATCGTGATAGATGAGTTGGTCTTGGTAAGTTGAACGATGCCAGATCCCTCTGAGTCTGGAGGTGGGCAGGTATCCTTTAGGATGGGTGAATGAACAGGGTACCACAACACAGGATGTGACCAGGGCGTCAAGCTCTTTTACAACATTCGCCTTCCATTCTCCGGTAAACACAGGGCTGCTAATAGCTGAAAGAGAGTTATGGAAGTGACAAAGAAAGAGATGACTTCTGTTTGACAGATTTTTTTTGTTTAAATGGGATGTATGTAGAAATGAGATAGGAAACAAATTATATTACCTGCTAAAAGCAGACAAAACATCATCATCTTTCTCTCTTCGTCCATACTTCTGAGGTTTTGTTGGTGTGAAACACTGTGGCGTTAAATGAAAGAATAACAAAATGAAGTATTACAACTAGGGCTGTCAAAGTTAACGTAATAATAATGCATTAACGCAACTTGCGATTTTCAGGTCGTAGTGGGCTCAGGAGGACGGAGGTTAAATAACGCTCCAAACTTACGTAAAATTTTGACGAGGAAAAACTGCGTGACCATTTTCAAAGGGGTCCCTTGACCTCTGACCTCCAGATATGTGAATGTAAATGGGTTCTATGGGTACCCACGAGTCTCCCCTTTACAGACATGCCCACTTTATGATAATCACATGCAGTTTGGGGCAAGTCATAGTCAAGTCAGCACACTGACACACTGACAGCTGTTGTTGCCTGTTGGGCTGCAGTTTGCCATGTTCTGATTTGAGCATATTTTTATGTTAAATGTAATACCTGTGAGGGTTTCTGGACAATATTTGTCATTGTTTTGTGTTGTTAATTAATTTCTAATAATAAATATATACATACATTTGCGTAAAGCAGCATATTTACCCACTCCCATGTTGATAAGAGTATTAAATACTTGACAAATCTCCCTTTAAGATACATTTTGAACAGATAAAAAATAGGCGATTCATTTGCGATTAATTGACTGTGGACAATCATGCGATTAATCGCGATTAAATATTCAAATCAATTGACAGCCCTAGTTACAATATGAAATTAAGCTACGAATTACAAAAGTGAAACAATGCAAATACTGACATTATTAATGTCCTCATATACGATATATGTATTTTAATGAATCAAATCTGAAAATATTTACTATATGATTATGTGAACTGACTGCACTCTCTTTTTCCTTTCTTTTCGGTCTATTCAATGACAGAAAGTAAGACAGAATTAAATAAATATAATTAGGTTGACAATTACGATACCGTCAATAACAGAGAAATAAAAAACTCTATTCAAAGCAAAATATCCAGAATTGCGTAGCAGTATGTCAGAAACTCCCAAAATAACATATTCTAAACAAATACCGAGCCCACATATATTGGATATTCTACTTCATTTAAAGTGTAATTTTGTATTATCTGAATCTTACCTGATTTTGCTGCTATCTGGCGGATCACAGCTGTCTGTACTGTGGGGGGCAACACAAAGCACTGAAAGCAAAAGTAAGGAAGTTGTGAGTGGGGGACGTTGTGTAGAGGCAGTCAAGTTCATCGTGTTAAAACCACGGAGTGGTCTCATCTCCATGTGCATTTACTGTAGACCTATCCTTTGTTTGTGTGTTTTTTGACTTTCAAGAGGCCTTAGGTTTATAATAAAAATATTTTTGTTCATTTTTCAGTGTATTTTCTCCTCATAAATTAAACTGTTGAGTACAAACTTGCCAAAATTGATGTTTTGTTAGTGTAAAACACTTTGGGATGTTTAAATGAAAAGAAACTACATGAAAAAGAAAGCCATAATCACTACCTACCACTGCCATTATGCAAATTACAACACAGCTGAATGGAACTTCTTCAAATAGCACACACATGCAAGAGACATTTATTTATACAGCGGATACTGGCATTGTTAATGTCCTCACACAGGAACACATAATACATTCATCATTTATTTCAGTGGTTTCTTTCATATAAGAATTTCCTTTTTTTTCTTGATTCTCATAAGTATTTTAACAAAGTTGCATCACACTCTGATAAACGATGATGTAGAATGTAAAGTTCTTACCTGATGAAGCTGCTGTCTCTCTGGCTGATCAGAGCCGTCTGTTTCTACTAAAAACACCTCCTTGAGAATGATGACATACGGTGTGCTATTCTGCTGTTAAGCTGACAGTTATATATGAACTCTAGAGGCAACAGAAAAGATTGCAGACCAGTTTCATAGTTTCTTTGTGTGTGGGAGGTTAACACAGATGTAGCGGAGGCAGTAGCAGTGGAGTTGACGGTGTAGAAAGCAGGGAGTGGTCTCACAGCAACAACAGACAGTGAAAGGGATCTGCTGACTGTGTATTAACATCATACCAGCAAGACTTTACTACAGTTTTGATGTCTAACTGTAGAATATGTTACGGAGATGATTTTTAAATCAGCACATTCTGCTTTCATTTCAAAATAAAAGCCCTCAAGCGTTTTTTTCTATGGACAGAATTTCTTCTTTTGTTAACACAAGGCTTTTATTCTGAAACAGGAGCAGTCAGTGCTGTGGAACATGCAGTGAAATGTTCTCCCGTTGTTAGAGTTGTTCTCTCTGTCGATCTGACAGGTTAACATGACTGGAGTTTTATACCGGAGTGAAGACAGATCACAGATTTAAAGTTTTATAGTTTAGTTGTCTTCTGAATCACCTTCTAGCTAAAATCTGTGTTAATTGTAGGTGTGAACAACAAACAGACCGTGTTGATGTAAAGTGTTCCAGCAGCAGAAGGACCTGCAGTAGCTCTGCTTCACACACCGCAGCTGAAGGAGTCTGTTACTGAAAGAGCTTTATAAAACCTGACAATGAACGGGCCTCAAACAACTTTCTTAATTTACTAGAAAGAGTTTTCTCTTCATGATCTGTTATTTCACCCATTAACTTTTATTAAGGATACCATTAAAGTCAGAGAGAGAAGGAGGGTCTGTCTCTTACACCTTTTACATAATTTCCATTCAGTGACATGTAAGGCTGATAATTCCTGAGCGTCAGGTTTGATATGAGTTACATCATTTCAATTTTCCCTGAAACATTCAGCCTAATACATCATTTCTAGTGTCTAGTGGTATGGTATCCCAGTAAGGGTCAAATCAGCAGCAACTGGACTTGGTTTAGATTCTTGAAATGTCTTTGCTTCACTTTTCAGTGAAACGTCTTCACTTCATTTTTCAGTGAAACGTCTTCACTTCATTTTTCAGTGAAACGTCTTCACTTCATTTTTCAGTGAAACGTCTTCAGAAACAGACGTTACTTCACGTGACGCTTCAGAGGAAAAGGACATCTCATGTCTCTAAAAACAGATTTCCTCTCTTCCTCTCTCCTTGTGTCTTTTCCTCGCCTCCTCCGCTCGCATCTCCCGTGGACGGGACTAAGAGTCGAGGAGAGGAATTGAGCCGTATAAAATCGGAAATGGAAAAGGCCCAGTAAGGGTCAAATCAGCAGCAACTGGACTTGGTTTAGATTCTTGAAAATATTTCACTGAGAAGTGAAACGTCTTCACTTCACTTTTCAGTGAAACGTCTTCACTTCACTTTTCAGTGAAACGCCCTCAAGACAATTTAATCCTTACTCATCTCTATTTGTCTCTATCTGTTTCCTGTGAAAGGCTGCCAATCTGTCCAGGGTGTACCGCCTTCTGGTATTAATAAGTGTTATTTTATTATCTGTCTGTCTCTAGAGCCAGTGTTTGGTTTGTCCGTTCTTCACTGCCTGTAGAATCATGACGGAGCAACATGGCGGACTTTGTGAAGAGGTTCCCCTCCCTATGTCGATATGAAGGGCTCATTCTGAGCTAATGAAAACACAAGTTCAAGTTCAAGACCTTTATTTGTCCCCGAGGTGCAATTGGTTTTGCCGCAGAAGAACAGGCCTGGGTGGATGTGCTGATACTACAAGTACTTTACAGAGTTGAGCAGTGAAATGGCCGAGGGTATGAGAGAGAATTTATATCGGTTAGTTTTGACTAATGGTTGTCTGAGACGGGAACCAGAGGGCAGAAACTTAAATTCTGAATGCAGCGGGTGGGTACTGTCTGAAATTATGGAAATCTGCTTTCTTTATCAGCTGTTTGTTGTGCAGTTCAGACTCATGAGTTCAGTCATTTCTGCTGAGTGCCGATGATTTTGCTGCTGATTTTTATCACCCTTGTTAATGAGTTTTTCTGTTTGAGGTTGAGGGATGCATACAAGCAAATAAAAGCAAAAGTGTAAACTGACTCGATAAAACAGGGGTGTCAAACTCAGTTTCATCCCGGGCCACATCAGCATTATGGTCGCCCTCAAAGGGCCGGTTGTAACCGTAAGACTATATAAATATATCTACTCTTTATCATATTACATAATTGCCTCTGCATTTGATTATTATTGGTTTTAGTAATAACTTAATTAATAACTAACTCTGAAAGCAGAAGTCTGGGGAAAATTATTGCAAGCAGACATTCAAGTGTACAACTAATGTACAATTTATTTAAAAAATGAGTTCAGTAACAAAAACGCATGCTTGTGCATCGATATATATGCATGTACATATAACTATAACATAGATCCCATGAATTTATGAGATTAAGAAACCCTCATCATTACTCATCCATCAAAGATCAACATTTTCAAGTGAGTAATAAAGTTCTTCCTTTTTTTTTTACCATCACACAAATATTATCAAGCACTATTTATTACATTGACTTCGTTTAACTTTTTCGTCGCAGTTGAGAGGGGCAGAACTATGGTACAACGATGTGACGGAGTAGCCGTCACTGACGGTGGGCAGCGCACACACACACACCCTCAGGCCACACACACCAAACATTTCTCCGCTCCCTTCCTGATTCTCTCAGGAGTTAAAACACCTTGCGACATCCCTCTCCCCTAAACTGTTTGTCAGTAGTGCGACCAAGGGTGCACATTTGATTGCTCTGCTGTTTCCTGTACGCATATATTCACACAAACATTAATCTTGGACCTTTTGGCGACCACATCACTCTGCTAGAGTGCCGCTGCTGGAAACGGCTGATATTGAGACGCTTCAGTGCGCAGGTAACAAAATCAAGATGCATTGTGGTACATGTAGTTTATGGACACTGGACTTCTGTAAAGCGGCATAGAATTGTATGATAAGCAAATGATATTCTTTGCAAGCTCTCGCGGGCCACATAAAATGAGGTGCCGGGCCGCGGGCCTTGAGTTTGACACATGTGCGATAAAAGATTAAACAGTGTCATCAGGGATTTCTCAACCTGGAACTTGGCTATAGCTTCCTCAAACAAAAGAGACGCTGCTGGCTTATCTTACACAACATATCTGTGTTCCTCTCAACGACTCTTAGTTTGAGGTGATTATATTCTAATGAAAACATAGTTATGAATATTATACTCCATTTCTGTGAACAGAGCCCCCGAAATGCTACACACTGTTCCTTTAAGAGTACTTTTACACCTTTCTGAGTCACCAAGAATTCTTCTTTTACACTTATAAAATAGCTCAGAAGTGTGAAGCTACGCTTTGTAAGTTAACACAGATGTTCGTGTCACAGCGTAGGCTACGTGTAATATTTCACACAGGTAGAGGCGTTGTCCATCCGCTGTATACAGCTGCTATGTGTCACAAACTAGTTTCGATAATTTCATGTAGGAGCATTTAAATTATGACTTGCTCAAGTGCCATCAAGTTTGTATAAAAATTAAAGGATAGGTTCACATATCTTCATGGTTAATCCTAATAATAATAAATTCAACTTCTATAGCGCTTTTAAAGAACTCAAAAACGCTTGATTATACAACCCCGATATGCCCATATATAAACTGATAGCATTATAGGTTGCTGTAATTGTTCTTTCCTGTACACGCTGGCCACCTGGCTCCAGCTCCCCCGCGACCCCAAATAAGGATAAGTGCTTACAGATAATAGATGGATGAATGGATTTAAAGCTGTATTGATACATTTATGGCCACATGAGGGATGAATAAATACAAAAACAAGTTTGTTCACACACAATTGAAGTAGAAACAGAGCAACATTGTTGTCCTTTGTATTTGGACCCCATTCACTACTAACATTTGAGCTATATCTGGTATTAATAAGTGATTTTCTATTATCTGTCTGTTTGACTTTCGCCCACATTGGATCTTAAACAACTTGTCAACAAACATGGCAGGTGATAGGTCAAAGGAAACACTTGAATGAATCATTAAACAGAGGGTCTACAGTGGTATTGGCACCAGGGCCACCACGAAAGGGGACTGTGAAGTGCCACATAGGACGGTTGGAAAGTTGGGAATCCTACATACGTTTTAAGTTTCACTTTAACTATACAGGTCTTTTTGGTTACACTTTACAATAAGGTAAACAAAAATGTGATTAGTTACAAGGGAACGAATAAAGAACTAACAGTTTAATTTATGAGGAGAAAATACACTGAAAAATGAATACAAATATTTTTATTATAAACCTAAGGCCTCTTGAAAGTCAAAAAACACACAACAAAAGGAGAGGTCTACAGTATATGCACATGGAGATGAGACCACACCCTGCTTTCCACACCGTGAAGTTGACTGCCTCTACACAAAACAAAACCAGATTTTCTTAATTTAGCTTTCAGTGCTTTGTGTTTCCCCGACAGCTCATGTCTCAATGAACTGAACTCCAGGACAGCAGATACAGACAGCTGTGATCCGCCAGATAGCAGCAAAATCAGGTAAGATTCAGATAATACAAAATTACACTTTAAATGAAGTAGAATATCCAATATATGTGGGCTCGGTATTTGTTTAGAATATGTTATTTTGGGAGTTTCTGACATACTGCTACGCAATTCTGGATATTTTGCTTTGAATAGAGTTTTTTATTTCTCTGTTATTGACGGTATCGTAATTGTCAACCTAATTATATTTATTTAATTCTGTCTTACTTTCTGTCAGTGAATAGACCGAAAAGAAAGGAAAAAGAGAGTGCAGTCAGTTCACATAATCATATAGTAAATAATTTCAGATTTGATTCATTAAAATACATATATCGTATATGAGGACATTAATAATGTCAGTATTTGCATTGTTTCACTTTTTCTAATTTGTAGCTTAATTTCATATTGTAACTAGGTCAATTAATCGCAAATGAATCGCCTATTTTTTATTTGTTCAAAATGTATCTTAAAGGGAGATTTGTCAAGTATTTAATACTCTTATCAACATGGGAGTGGGTAAATATGCTGCTTTACGCAAATGTATGTATATATTTATTATTAGAAATTAATTAACAACACAAAACAATGACAGATATTGTCCAGAAACCCTCACAGGTATTACATTTAGCATAAAAATATGCTCAAATCATAACATGACAAAGTCAAGCTCAACAGGCAACAACAGCTGTCAGTGTGCTGACTTGACTATGACTTACCCCAAACTGCATGTGATCATCATAAAGTGGGCATGTCTGTAAAGGGGAGACTCGTGGGTACCCATAGAACCA
>CAKAOH010004369.1:0-18361 GCA_916701665.1 Sebastiscus tertius
AGGGCGAGACGGGGCACGCACTATTGTTGTGTTCTATTTTCGTTGCCTGTGTTTGCTGTAATTTGTGGCCTCACCCCAACCGGGGTTCTGTAATTTTGATTGCAATCGGACTGCTGTAGTTTTTAGCACTCTGGAGTAAATTATAGTGAATTACGCTAAATTGAACGGTTGGACTTGAATATCTAAAAATGCGAGTTTTTTTTTCTTCCCCCCTCCGTCGCTTTGTTTTATGTAACTGATGCGATTTCAGAGACGACGCCCTTCAGAATGAGTCTGGAATTGCCAGATAAGTGGCATCGGGGAGACATTTTCACTCTCTTTCACCAAAACTATTTGACTTTGACCATGAGCGTCTCTTTGAGGCTGCGGAGGCTCATTCCGATCCCATTAAGATGAAGAGAAAGTGAGGAAAAAAACCATCCTCCAGTTCCCTACTTCAAAGGGCCCAGACGTTGTAGGAAGGGGAGGACAGGGAAGGAGTGCAGACGGTATCTGAGCTGACCCACTGTGGAGTTGCAAGAGAGACCTCCCTTTCACTGGAGACCAACAGTAATCCCATCAAAGAAGCAGAAAATAAAGCCTATCCACCTCTTTGTGTACGGCCTACGTGATGAAGACAAGCACTGGTGAGATAATATTGATGAAAGCTATATAAGGTGAGCGATCTGGGAGGTACATACCAAATGTAACAGCTAGGGAGAACACTGGTAGTTTGACAGAAGTTGGTGTTATAGGCTACGCATGGCTGTAATCCGTCAGTAAACAGAGGAGAAGAAGAAGAAGGCTGCGAACTGGAAACAAAACAAGTCGGCTTTCTCTCCATGAGAGAAAAATGAAGAGAGGTCTTCAGGAATTTGTTTTAATTGTTCTTTCACGTCAGCTAGTGTTGACCATGTTTCATGCTGTCTGGAGACAAAGACAAGCATTCGCACGTTATGGGAATATCCGAGAAGACGCAGACAACGGAAAACAGCTGATCAGTCATGTGAGTTAAATGTTCGCTACGTCAGAATTTATTCGGCAAAGGCGTTTCAATCTCCCATTCAGCACAACAACACTTTTTCGACAAGGGCAGAAACCACCTCAAGCGAGCGTAAAAACGTCACTTTTTTTCCGCAATTGAGGAAGTTTTATTAAATGTTGCCGTTTGTGTACAGCTTTTCTAATGCGATACTTCAAAATGTGCATAAAAATGTGTGAATGTTCCCGTGAAATGCCCTTCTTTTCTTCGAATTTGTGTATTTATTTTTATGTTTTTACTTTTTCTTCATCTAAATGAAAGATTGGATCATTCTGTAAAAGTAAAGCAAAAGATGTCAGTGTGAGCTGCTGCTGTAATGTCATCCCAAACAAAGGAAACAATAACCCAGGCTATTGATAATGATGGACACAAAAAAGGAAATCATGTCCTGGAAATGAAGTTCACACACAAACAGGCGGGGTCTTAGTCATTGTCATTGTTTGGTGTCCTCACCTCTGGGCCACGGTAAGGTCTCCCATTGACGATCTCTGGTGAAGCGTAGAGCGGGCTGCCACAGAAGGTTTGCAGCAGCTTGTCCTTGTGGTAGAGGTTGGACAACCCGAAATCAGCAATCTGGAAAAAAAGGGGTACGTGTGAGTTTTACACTAGCCATGTGATTGTTAATCCCCCACACATAGATCATTTGAGGTGGGGGTATTATAGGCTACATCCACACTAACACCTTTTAGTTTTAAAGTAACTTTTGCTACGTTTATGCCTAGCGTCCACACTACTCCGGCTTTTGAGCCACTAAAACAGAGACGTTTGAAAACGCTGCTGAACCCGTTTTAGTTTTAAAACTCTTGTTTTAGTCTGGACGAAGAGAAACGGAGACCTTTGAAAAGGCTGACGCAGACACCAGCATGTGAAGCTTTTACGGATAAAAACAAATGACATCAGCCTCGACCACCAGTGGTTCATTCAACATGGATTTACAAGCGTTGTTGACATGGTTGTCTATGCTAGACAGCTGTTGTGCATTTTATAAAGCTACTACTGCCTAACTGTGCAGGAGGCAAGCTTTTACATCAATGCCCGTGTCCAGCGCTGCTTCCTGTTTACACCGGCACGCACATGCCCAGTGTACATGAATAGTCATGTGTCTGAAACAGCCCTTAAACGCTCCTCTGAATGGAAATTGTTTACATTTTAAAACAAAAAGGTATTAGTGTGGATGCAGCCACAATCCTGTGCGTAACGTATCACAGATCAAACTTACCTTAATATTACAGTTTTCATCCAGTAGCACATTTTCCAGTTTCAGATCCCTGTGCACCACTCCATTCTGAGAGAAAGATGAGACACAAAAACAAAGTGTGATGCGTCAATCGATGCATTATTCACGAGAGATGCATCCGAGCAATAAACAGTCCATTGTATTACGAGATGATTTACTCTGACATAGCTAGCTCGTGGCTCTCGGGGGAAATCAACGCAGCCTGTTGGGCTCGTACTCTTTAATTGGCCCTGTCCCCTCTGGGGTCTTCATGCTGACATCTGCTGTGATTTTTCTTTTTTAAAATCGACTCACATGTGTCACATAAACACGATCCTGTAATTAGCACCATGTATGAATGATGTTCTCACAACATGGAGGGATTAAAAAATACTGTTAATGCCTGGCTTTTAAAAAAGACAAACCCTGGAATTAACATGTGGTATGCAGACAGACAGAACCCAGCTCAGATGTGGAGGAGTGACTTCACCCGTCACTCCACCCCACCCCCGGGTTGCGCTCTGCATGGCATCTCCCATTGGTTATCGCCTGGCAGGGAGCTCGTGTTCACATGATCACGATTGGTGGATACAAGGAAGAAATGGTTGTTTGCTTGTTGTGTCAGTGACTCACACCACCCCACCCGGTGGGAGGCAGTGCTTGGTGGTGATGACTCATCATTCATGGCTGTCTGGGACTCTCCGATCTGAGGACCATGACATCATCCCTATCTCCAGCTGGGGGGAGAGGATGACAAGAGGGGGGAGCCCATCCAAACAAGCCCTGGGACCTTGGGGGGTTTTGATGGGAGTTGGTGAGGTGTGGCTGGAGCTGAATCTACGGGGAGAAGCTTCAGGGGTATCTCGGGACATCCATCAGTGCGTCAACAGATGAGGACCGAATTAATGCACGGACTGTTTGGCGCGCTGTAATCGGAGCGTAAGCCTGAATTCAACTGGCCTGTGTTCCATCTTCACTCAGAAACAGATGACTCCCAAACACCAGCGCCAAGAAAAGCACCCTGCGTAGGGCCTGCAGATTAACTGGCTATATGGCTGACTGTGGAGGTGCATGGTTAGTGTTACAATAAGCACGCCGTGGCCTGGAAAACAAAGTCTGGATGTGTGTGTGACCAAGAAAATGTATGTTTTTTTCTCTCTCTCTCTATGTATAGCACAGTGTGGGTTTTCTCACCTTGTGGCAGTGGTGCACGGCGGAGACTATCTGTCTGAAGAAGTGTCGCGTCTCCCGCTCGCTCAGGCGCCGGCGCTCACTGATGTAGTCGTACAGCTCGCCCTTGCTGGCGTACTCCATCACGATCACGATCTTGTCCTTGTTCTCAAACACTGAGGAATGATAAGAAAACAATTCTTCTTTCAGGATAATACATCTATATTAACGGCGAGAGAGACGGGAGGACAACTTATAAAGTTATTCCAGGTTCATTCGATCATGTTAGAAACACAAACGGACATTGTTATGTAAAAAGCAGAATTAAATCCCCACTTTTTAGTTTTGGAGCCGGGATACAAATTCCAGAGGAGCACATTACATCTCTACATTTCTCCCAGGGTTACATCACCCCAAACCCCACCTCATGTGTTTGGCTCCTTCACAACATCGCAGGGAGGGGCTGTTAACTCAATCAAGCCCACCCGTCCTCAGAGACCAGAGCAGTGAAAACAGAGAGAAAGCAGGAACCAGACCGAGGAGAGGAAGAGTTAGCTATGCAGACAGAGCGAGGGTACTGACTGGAGCGTCAGGCGATGCCCTTGACATGTCAAACTTCAACTTCACATCATGTCAACACATTTCACAAGACACTCCCACATTCTTAGCCGCCGTACCGAGTGTCCATATCACATATATATTATCGTACAGCAGGTTTTTTGTGGCAACATGGTGTGACTTCCCCTTCTCATTGCAGAATTGAGCTGATATCTACTGATTAGTAATTCATGACTCAAACCTTTGAGAGAGAGAATCACTAAAACTCAGCTGTTTCTTGTATATTTTAAAGGTGCAGTGTGTAGGATTTAGTGGCATTTAGTACTCTCACACCCGCCACTCATCCCTTCCTTTCCAAGAGATTTCTGTGTGTGTATACAGTGATACAGGAATGAGTCCTAAAACCCAGAAATGAGTTAGGATTTTAGCACTTAGGCGGTTGCCGATAAGTGGTTAAACGAGACTACTATATGCCGTCACGCCGACTCATCCGCCTTTACAGCCTCGTTGTGTCTACTCACACGACCGTGCTGTAGTTTGCTTATAGCCTAACGTTAGCTTTTTACTTCTGCCGATTGCATTCACACATCAGAAATCGTACAAGTGGAGATTATCTTGATGAACAAAACGTAAAAGTATCACAAACGTGTGTTTGCCACAGAGCTTATTTTCTGCAATAATCCAAAACCCAACCTTCCTGGTTGGCCTACAAACATACACCATCCCTGCAGAACTCTATAATAATGGAAGCCAAGTAATATTCATACCACTGTTCTGGTGTCTTAGTCAAAGTAATGACAATATACATCTACTGTTTTACATCTGACAGATGAATTTTGATGTGACAAAACAAATCCAGAGTAAGAAAGGGAAACAATGCTGGATAATTCATCTTCAATCTGACTTCTAGAAGAGACAACAAAATGGTGACTTGTTCCACATCTGGTGACCGGAGAAAGTAGTGCTATAACAGTTGTGTGTTACTGTAATGCATTCCTGTCCAACTGCAGCGCCCCAAACATATCATTCTGTGTCAGTATTTAGCCTTCTGGTGTATAATTTCAACTTGGCAGCATACTTCTCTCCCAGCGCCGTGGCATGAAGGGAATGAAAATGGTTATAGGCGGCAGGGAGAGAAGGAAAGACAGAGAGAATACCGAGGAGGAGTCGACAACAACCCAGTCAGCCATGTTGCTCCGTATTGTGTGGGTTGATTTTCCCACACAGCGGGGTCACCGGGGGTGAGGGCCTCTGCTTTCTGCACCCTTGAGTGAGCACCTTCATAGTTTGTCACACTACTTTCCTCACCCCCCCTCCCCTCCTCTCCCAGGGTCCTTTTAAAGATATAATCCTCTACAAAAACACACAGTTGCTGAGTGATAGTAATGCTCCCTGATTGTGACTGTCTGGCTGCTCGGGAGGTAACAGACGGGATGTAAGCCAAGCACCCGGGAGGACCGGGCACAACCAGCGCTCTGACTGGTGGACGGAGTGGTGACCTGGGGTGACATTCACGTTGATCCGTGGTGGGGCTGCGCCTGGAGAGACAATTCTCAGCTTGCACTCCCATTCACCTTTGACCCCTGGTGGCGAAGTAATTACCTGCCTTACATAACTGGGGTTTGTTACAGCCCGTCGGGTACGGCAGCCACCGCTACAGCCTCGCTGTCACTCAGCGGGCTTTGTTCACAGGTCAGGCCCTCACATCTGACTGATTAGCACCTATTGCCTGCACTGATGATAGACTGGATGTTGCAGGCTTGCAAAGGGCGGCGAGAAGACTATAACAAAGTGTAATACAGAAGAGTGGTGGAGTACTATTGATAGACAATAAATACAAATGTCTGTTCCAAGAAGCCACTTTAACCCAGTTTCACCCTAAAATAGAAAGAATAGAATAGAAAGCATGTACTGAAAAGACTCAAACCTGATTATACTGGGAATATCGGAGGGATTTACTGAATTGACTGATCCTCAACAGCACTTTGTGTGTGCGATTAATCGCAATTAAATATTTCAATCGATTGACATCCCTACTATTTACTGAACTGAGCTCTAACATGACAAAAGATCCTCAGAGTTTAAATTACTATCTAGGCTTATGTCATCTTTAGAGAATGCAGTATAATGAATACAATAAAACTTCTTCTCTTCACTCACAGGGTGAATGTCTCTCTCTCTCTCTCTCTCTCTCTCTCTCTCCCCCCTAAGGCAATAGTCCGACAGCCGAGAGTTAGATGAGGAGATCGATACCAGAAACAGGGAAACAGCGATCCTGGCTCCGTCCCAAGGCAACAAAATGTGTCTACCGCCACCTCTAAAGCTCACTAATTAAAACGTTATGTGCTATCCGTACAACAAAAACGTATAAAAAAACAACAATTTGTCTGACTCTTTTTGTGGCCGGGAGCGTAGACTCCAAAAAGTCCCGTAGTTCATAGAGCTAACAGCTTCTGGCTGTAGTATCATATTCACTGTGCAGACACCAGAGAGGTATTGATCTCTTCCAACTTGCAAAGGAAGTGAATAAGTGTACATTACTATTCAAACTATTCTTTTATCTTAGCTTTACAGACAATCAGTCACTACATCCATGTACTTGCTACTAATATTTTAGTTTTTAGTTTGTTTTAGAAGGTGGGCGGACACTAGGGTACCCAGTATACGCCTGAGGAGCGAAGAGCGAAAATCCGCTTTTTAATGCCCCCGCACAGCATGCTGATGGATGCAGAATGTGAGGGAGTGGTAAAAATCAATCTGCACACACACATCTGGTTCAGCTTTGCTTCACACAAGGCAGTTAGCAGGGGCTGTTGAAGAGGGTGTTGCCGGATACACAAATCTCGGGGCCTCCTATATATCTCTGAAGCGAAGCTGGGCGGAGGCCAGGCCACAACAGTAAACGCTGGGTTTGAGGAGAAACACCAAAGAGCGAGAGCAACGAGTCTGGTGGAGTCTGTTGGTGGAGTCTGTTGGTGGAGCCTGTTGGTGGAGTCTGTTGGTGGAGTCATCAGCGGCAGCAGCACTCACAGGAACATACAGCCTCCTTGGAGTTTATAAAGCTGGGTGTTCTTTTAATCATTCTCCGACACGTATAACTTGGCTGCACGTCAGCCCTCCAGCTGACGACTGGCACGTTCCCATGACAAATAGTGATGTTTGTCACATATTCACATGGCTGATAACGACCTGGGGACTTTGACACTGAACAAAGGACGGTGGGTAAGCTGGTTTTGGGCAGTGGCACAGAGCCGCCTGCCATTGTGCCCGGGCAGCTATCCTGAAAAGGGCATTCAAACTGTTGCTTTGTTGACACGGGAATAAAAACAGTCACGAGTCACAAATCATATGAAGCCGACTCACACCGCAGCGCCTTGTGACTTTAATTGCCCGCACATAGACCCAGACTACATTATAAGAGGTGATTAATTGCAAGCAATATCTTGAAGGAATTCAATGGGAATTGTTCAACCTTTACACCTCACCATTAATTCTAATCTATGTTTTCATCCAGTGAAGTTAAGGTCATTCAAAAGGGCTCATATTTTTTAAAAAGGAGTCGTTAAAGCCGACTTGAAGGCTTTGATATTTGGAGAGTTGCTTCCTGGGGTAGATATATGTTGATGTTGCTCCAGGGAAGGCTTAAGGCCTTTCCTCCCTCTGCATAGCGCTGGACCAGAGTCAGACAGGGTGCAGGCCCGGGTGACTCGGGTCAATTCAGTGTCTCCGTAGATATACACACACAGACTCATACATAGACACAAATATACAATGCAGACACACATATGTGCAAACGCACACACACACACACACACGAGTGCAGTCTGGTTCCCAGCTGCAGTCGTCTATAAGTATCAGCAGATGTCTGGCCCTGAGATCAAGACCAGAGAAGACAAGAGATGAGACCTCTTAGATGTGGGAGAGGCAATCCCTCAGAATACCCCCCCTCTTACAAAATACACACACACACATCCAGAGAGATCCAGACGCACACCGTCAAAGCCATCCAGACTTTTACTGGCCCAGAGCAGAGGAGATGAATAACATCCCAGAGCTGTAGTCCAGGTCTTATTATGACATCTGCGTGTCATAACATGACGATCCTGCAGCTCGGCCACAAGCTGCTGAATGAGCCGAGGGAAGGTCGGATTCTGGACGTGTGCGTTTTTTGTTTATGTGTGTTCAAGGCAAACAAGTAGGGCTGACCTCGACCAAAGGAATTCTTAGTCAACTAACACTTATACGATTTTATCGACTAATTGATTAACTGATTTAATCGACAGATCAGCGAAACGGAGTTTCTCACACAAAACCATCACTTTAAGGTCCCGATCAGACACAGCACGTTTCAGCAGCCTGGGGTATGGGGGTGGTGGTGGTGGTGGTGAGGGGGGAGGGGGCCGGGGGGGGGGGTCATTGGCGGTAATAGCGGTCATTGGCGTTTTTTCTCATATTTTCACCATCCTCTGTACAGAAAACAACAGGCCTTGAGGATGTTGCTGGATACCCATAGATACTGTATATATATCTATATATATAAATATATATAGATATATATCTATATATATAGATATATATAGATATATATTTACCAACCGTAGTTACCATGATCTGAACAGAAAACAGCAGGAGGCGAGTTAGTGCGGTACTTGACATTTCAGGTAATGTAATTCAATGTTTTCATTCAATTTAAACTGTACAATTAAGTATTTGGGTCGCGTACAGTTCATGGTTTGTGTTAAGCTAACGTTAGCACTCATTTGGTGGTTGCCTAGCAACACAAAACATAAAAAAACACAGAAAACTGAAAAAAAAACGCTCTGTCTGATCGGGCAAGAAAAAGGCAGCATGGTGAGCTTCGTGTTTTCCACCTGCGAGATGTTCGCTCTGTTTGATCAGGGCTAGCGTCTTGTGTGTACCAGAGATGAGGTCAGAAGTTTCTTGGAAATAAGTCGTTCAGCATGAAAAAAGCATAAAAAAACGAATAATCGATTAAAGATAAAGATATGTACTGAGACCAACAAATGTCTGATTTGTTTTGTGGGTGTATTTCCAGCCGTGCAGCGAACCCTCACCTTCATATATAGAGATGATGTGTGGGTGGCGGAGGGATGACATGATCTCAATCTCTCGGCGGATGTGAACCATGTCCTGCTCGTCCTTGATCTTCTCCTTCCGAATCGACTTGATAGCCACCTGGAAACAGAGGACAGAAGACGCTTTGATCAGTGGACTAATAACATTATAGATTTCACAGGAACAGAGAGCTCGGGTGCGACACATTTTCATTTATGTCCACTTAAACTGATTACATAAATATGTTGATTTAATTTGGAACGGGAAAATAAGACTAAAGCACATTTAAGTCACATCCACTATCTTATCAGTGCACTTTAAAATGTACATGGCTCATGCGGAGTACATAGTGCACACCATGTGACCTCTGTCTGTCTCAGTAAATAAAAACATGTGAGCTCAGTATGTTCTGTATTGCTTCATATCCTTCTCTAAGAAACACTTAACACTGCTGCATAACAACCTTTGACCTCCTCGCCATGCGGGCCTCGCTGTTATGACGGCCAGATGAGTCAAACAGGGAGTTAGTCTCACACTGTAATTTACTCAGCCTCTTTTCTGTATGAAGCAAAATGAGGGTGAAAAACAACCTGACATGTGATGCCATAATGGAGGCTTGCTTTGTACTCTTTCAGGGCCTCATTTAACCAGGTATTAGTCAGTGTTTGGGCTGGGTCTCCCACCCCATCTCTAAAGGTCCTGACACACCGAGCCGACAGTCGGCCGTCGGTCAGTTTGGGGCCGTCGGTGAGCGTCTGTCGCCCGAGTTTTTGCGGTGTGTCCCGCACCGTTGGTTCTAGTCCGCCCATGTCGGAGACTTTTTGGCTGAAGAGAAATGGAAGTGAGGAAAGCAAGCCAACGAGAAAAGTCAAGAGGAAAAAACACAGAAGGCTCTTCTCATTTGTCATCTTAATCTCATCTGATCATTCCAATACACCGATATTTTCACAACGACATGAACATCTGGAATGAAGCTAAGTGGTGAGTGAGAGTGGTGTGAAAATGCTGCTTTGTTTCTTGCACGTATCATAACAACGGCTTGTATATCCGCAGTCCTCAGTCTTCCTTTTTCCCTTTTTGAATGACGAATACAGACTACCGCGACCTGCTGGTGTGGAGAGTTATTTCATCTCACGCGAGCGCAGAATACAGACGTGCTAACCGGCTGTCGGCTGTAGTCTTTGCGGTGTGTTCAAATGCAACTTGTTGGCCAAAACAAAGGTGACTCAACAGTGACTTCATCATCACTAGTTCTTTGATGTCAGCTTGGTGTGTCTGGGCCTTAACAGAGAGATCAGGAGTCTGGAGTTTCCATAGCAACCGTCTATCCGGAAACAGCTGAGGACCAACGAGCATCATGAGAACAGAGGTAAGCGAGTTGTTAAATGTTCACGGTCTCTGGAGGAATGCAGGGAGGCATGGAGGTCAGAGTGCTCCTCCATAAATCATCAGACGTCAGTATCAACCTACACAGGCGTGTTTCCTCCCCCGTCAAAAAGTCCTTGAGAAGACACTACATCACCACCCACTCTCTTATTTTTAGTCATTCTGATTAACCACAGCTAATGGCCTACTTTTGAAATAGTCTGGCCTGCTGGGAGTTTTATGGAGGAATCAGGAGAATGGGCAGCGGCGGAGGAAGTGATTCAGTCTACTCGCCTTGCCAACGGGCCTGCTACAGGAGCTTCAGCACTCAACAACTACACTTGATTTGACGATTTTTCACTGTCACGGCAATGGCACAGGGGAAAGAGCCGGCCGCAACTGGATGCATTCAAACCTCTAGCCTATGTCCTCCTTAAATGAGAGGTTTCCAAAGAGCACACAGTCTAGCACATGTCAGTATAATTGTAGCCTAAACATTCTGGATTGAGTCCTGGGTTCGCTTTGATCGGGCCTCTATAGAGTCTGGTTCGCTCTGAATTCTGTTAGTTTAAACTTTTGTCCTCTCCTAGCTAAGCGGTAGTATATTCTGAGGAGCCCAGCTTTATTCCATTCAGCAGAAACCACAGGCAGTAGCGAGTGCCAAGCTAATTACCGTGTACATCAATAAAAATAACCCCAAACCGGAATGGTTCCCTTCCAGAGCATGCCTTGATTACATAGAATTTAAAGAAATGATACCATAATAAACAAGACGAGGTCCAGGGGGGTCCACACGCTGCGTTCATAATTGGTAAAAGTTGTCTTAACACTGATGTTTTCCTTTACCTCATCAGATTCATCAACATTTTTATCACTGATCCCCAAAACGCGAGTAACATTTTTCACTTTGGTGTTTAACAGAATGTGAGTCACCTTCCTGGATTAAATGTAATTCAGGAATTCAGTAAAAAGGACCCTATTATGCATTTTCCCTTTCCTTTAGTGTGTTATATAGTTTTTGTGTGCATGCAAAAAGGTCTACAAGGTTACAAAGTCCACGCCAAAGGGAGTTACTCTCCCCCACAGAGCGCCTCGCTTGAAGACCCGTCTTTTCTCTTTGTAACGTGGTGATGTCACAAAGTAACACATTTGCACAATAGAACGCTCCAGGAATGAATCCTAAAACCTGGAAATGAGTTAGTATTTTAGCATTTACGCTTCCCTTGTCTGGAAGTCAATGTTTTTTTTGAATGGGTTATCAGTTAGATGCCTGAAAAGATTTCACCGTTTCGTTCTACGATATAAAATACGTCAGTAAATATCCCACTCGTGAATTTTTAAGCTTTTACGTGTCTTAAAAAAGACGGTTACCAACAAGTGGCTAAATGAGACTACGAAACGCCATCATGTCGTCTCGTGCGCTCATGCGACCGTGGTGTAGTTTGTTTATAGCCTACCGTCAGCTGTTTACTTCTGGCGATTCACACTTCAAAAAAAACATAAATGTTGTGTTCATTCGTGGAGATTATCTTGCTGAAAGATACATGTAAGTATCATAAATGTTTGTTTGCCACAGAGCTTATTTTCTGCTATAATCCAAAACCCAAAGGAAAAATCCCATTGTTTTTTTGTGGAGGGAACCCAGGGCGATACTAACGTGTAAGCAAGTTCTAGTAGAAACCCAAATACAAGTATGCACCTGAAAATGAGCATAATAGGTCCTCTTTAATTTAGACAACAACAGAGAAACGGCCCACAAAAGTTACATGCAAACTCTCCGTATAGCTGCTGCCTAAAACCAAAAAGGGTAGTAATCAATCTTTAACAGCCATGATCTTCATTCAGCCAGCTCTCCCACATTGGGCTTGAGACAAAGCCAGGTACCTCTTCCTCATGTTCGCCTGCCCCGACCCCGATGTGGATCATTAACCAGGCCTGCAGATCAGCCACTTGCCAGCTGGCCTGGGCTGGCTGACACAGCTACGCTTGTCCTTAAGTGGATCCCTATTACTGTCACTCACAGTAAACAGGCGCTGCACTGCTGCCCACGCCGGCCCCTGCCAGGTATGGGGGCCGTCCTCGTCTGCCCACCCCCCCTTCGTTCGCTGTTTGAAGTGAAAGTCCATGTTTCGCTTCACTAGAGCCTGACATCTTCCTGTGCTTTCTCAGGCCATTAAAATAGATGAAGTATTCATCACAAGCTCACCCTTCTCTCTGCGTTCTCCAAAGATCTCGACGATCTGTTGTGTTGAGAGTGTGAGTGTGTCTGAGTCAGTGTTAGAGTGAGTGGGAGGAAGAGGCCCGTCACTTTTCCAGAGAACTATATTCGCAAACACAGCCAGGAGGAGGACTTCTAATACCTCATCAACGGCACCACATATAGCAGAGGAATGTCAGTGTTTTCCCTCTCGCGTACCTCCCCAGTGCATCCATTGTTGGGGAGTGATGTAATCTGGTGCTTTAAACTCATATTAATATGTCTCCCTAACCCCTTTAACTGAGGCCGTTCCTCTCTTGTTATGGTGGGGGGGCTTCCCTGTGTGTCTCTGTGCTAGCTGCCCACCCCCTCCTGTCTGCCATGGATCCCCCATACAGGATATTAACCTTCCCCTTCAATCTCATTTCCTGCTGGGGATAGCCTTTCATGTGTCACTGCTCATTTTAGGCCTGGCTGTCACCACAACCTTTTTACTATCATCTAGACAGTTACATTAAGACACACACAGTCTCTCTCTCACAAGTACAAACATCTTCTAAAGGCTTGTGTCACATATCCCCACTGTGATCTCTATGATCAATTGCACTCCTCCATATAATGTTGGGTTTCCACTGAGCTGCCAAGCGCTACGACGTACGGCGGCGCAGATTAAAGCAGACAGTCACTCAGTTCCACTTTCGCTGACACACTGAATGTGCCCACATCTAATCAATCTTTCTCATGCTCATTCCACACATGTGCACACAAACAGTCACACACACAACTTTCTCAGCCTGTCTCCTCACTTAGCTCTCTCTGTTCTTCTCATTTGGTTTGAACCAGGAAAAAGGTACGGATGATTACATAACAGGCTCACCACGTGGCCGTATCGGCCGTACGGACGCAAGGGACTCACTTTGAGAGTCAGAGGTCAAGTAAACTCGAGCAACGCAGTGCCAGACACACGTGGCCCGTCTGTGAGGTGGCGGGCAGTCGTGCTTCTCTGTCTGTTTTCTGCTGGTGTCCATGTGCAGAGGCGTTGAATCTCAAAGGACTTCCCTAAGATATACAAACTCCCACGTGAAACACAGTGGTGCGAGGAAGTCCTATACTTTACTGGGATGCTATTTAAAGTCCAAACGCTGTGCTCATGGCAGAGCAGCAGATTACAGGAGAGTGGAAGGCATTAGGCCACCGGGTTTTCACCTACAAATCATTATTTGCATACTGACAGGTGTTTCTATTATTTTGCCCAACCCATTTTTATTAGTGAGGGTAGACTAAATAACAGAAACACCTGTCTGTGTAATGCAATGCAGATCAATAGCACCATTGATTCAACAACACCTCTCTAAAACTGAACCTTCATGAAGGTAGGATTCATTGCAGGACTGTTGTATTCCTGAAGAATTTGGTTAGGAGATGTCATTTTAAACATCAGTACCAGCACGGTATGCTTTAAAGCATGGTTATAGAAACACTACAAATGTAAACAAAGGCAGAGTTTTGTGTGAGCGGCTGTTAAATACTGTTCATCATTCAAACAACACTTTTATACATTTTTAAAAAAAGTCTTCAAAAGCCAAAATATTCAAGCCAATTTGAGTTATTTCACAGGGAAACAATATCTCAAACTCACTCATGTCTAAATAAGTTATGATGACCCTTAAAGTCAATATGCATTGTGCAATTTTGCAGTGCAAGTGAAAGTAAAATACATCACATTAGAGCTGCTGCCATGGTAATAGTAAATAGGAAAACATACAGCAGACCGGACACGGAGCCAAGTGGGACAGGCCAAGAGAGAGTAAGCCATACTGGAGGGTTTATGGTCTCCCTATGAAGCATGCAGCAGCTATGAAACCATTGGGGGACATTGTTGACCTATACTAGGTTTCCCCCTGGCATTTTCAGTGCACGGAACGTTCCTCATGTCCTGCCAGAATGAGCACAGGAGTCAAATATAGCCACAGGGGGAAATAAAATAATACTTGGGAGTGATGTGCTGCAGGTCAGCATGACATTACACTAGATAGTCGGCAAAGACAGCCAATAACCTTTTTTTATGTAAAGAAACAGAAAGTGTTGGACTGACTCATGCAAACATTTAAACAATAAGAACAAAACTGAAACAATACAACACTTTGAGACAAAGAACATGTGAGTGGGCCCCTAGTAGCATCTCTGGGGGACTGTTAGCTGTTTTCCATGATGCTCAGTAGCCGGATTTGCACTCCAGCATCCGGTCGTGAGGCCCCGCGTAGGACCTGGCGTGTGCAGCCACAGCTCTCCGGCCCCATGGGCCCTTTTGAGCACAGGGGGAATTCCCAGAGGGGGGAGGACATGCACACGCCTGTGAGCAACAAAGCACTTATTTTTAGGACCTTTTTGCAGTGGCTACTAAAGCTTTGCAGAAGCAGGCTATGCAATGGCCGACTAATGGACTTGGACTTGGTAAATGAACTTGCATTTATACAGCACTTTTCTAGTCTTCAGACCACTCAAAGCGCTTTACACTACATGTCAGTATTCACCCATTCACACACACATTCACACACTGATGGTAGAGGCTGTTAAGGTGCCAACTTTGCCCATCAGGGTCTAATCTAAATACTCATTCACACACCGATGGCTATGCCTTCGGGAGCAATTTGGGGCTAAGTGTCTTGCTCAAGGACACATCGACATGTGACCCTCCGATTGGTGGACAACCTGCTCTACCCTCTGAGCCACAGCCGCCTGTTATGACTAATAGCATCATGCCAGATGTTTACAGCTGCTTAGAGAGAGAGAGTCTCTTGAGTGGCTCACCTCTCTGCCGGAGCGTCGCTCGATGGCCTTCTTGACCTTTCCATAGGTGCCTCTTCCCAGCGTCTCCAGCAGCTCGTAGCGGTGTTTCAGGTTGTGCTTGTGGTGGTGTTTCTTCACGCCCGAGTTCCTCCGCCCATCGCTGCTCGCCGGGGACTCTTCGGGTGAGTTGCCGGCAGGTAGGGATGGGGATGGAGGTGTAGCTGGAGGTGTAGCTGGAGGTGAGAGGTCACCCCCCGCCGGTTTGCCCGCTGAGGTTCGGCCTCTCTGGGCCTCGGGACGGGTTGCCCCCCGGTGGGGCGATAAATAAGTGGTTTCCATCTCACTAGGGAACCCTAACCCTAACCAAACCTTCCCACAGTTAAATATTTCACTAACTACCTAAAAAATAAATTGATAATATAATACTTATAGGTCTAATATTAATAAATAAATAAATTACAAGTGTAGCCTACTAGTCATAGCCTATTATTACATGTGGAAACTAACATTTCCAGATTGTCTTAGTTGATCAAATGATCAAAGTGAACTGACTTCTTCTCCTCCTACCTATTCATGATGTATATATATATATTTATATATATATTATATATATATATATATATATATATATATATAGTCTAATCAATCCACTAATGGAGTAGTCTATTATGGGTACATAATTACCTCATACATAGTTCTGTATCAGTGGATGCAAATTCATTCTAGTGCCAATATGTTATGAAATATGTATTCAGATGTTGGATTTAAAGATGATATATTGGCTATATAATGTATGTGCAATCTCTATCCCAATAATCCAATCAAATAAAAAAAGACTAAATCAATGTGTCTCCTCACTCCTCAGTGGACTTGCATGATCTATCTGTGGTTGATTCCTTATCTGTCGTCCTAAACGCTGCAGACATCACCGACTCACGTCTAAAAGGCGAGAAAGCTGCGACGAAACCGGCGTTTTGGATGAAGATGACCCTCATGTTGCCCACGGCCGCAGGTACGGCTCCTCATTCATCTGGGCTCGGTCTGTTGTGCGGCTGCATGACGCTCCGTGCAGAGCTGCTGGTCGAGGCTGGAGGAGGCGCGCTGTGGTCGGACACTATCTCTATCTCTATGTCGAGCTGAGACGGTTCAGGTTTTGCCATGGTCGGTTCGCTGCTCCCCAGTCTGCTGCTTCTGCTTCGTGTGCCTTTCTTCTTGTTTCTCTCTCTATGCTCAACGTGAGAGGCTGTGAATAAGACTTGCGAGAGGATCCGAGACCGGAGGCGGGGTTTACGCAGACCTCCTCCTCCTCCTCCTCCTCCTCCTCCTTCCCTCTTTGTGCTCTCCTCCTCTTCACATCTCTGATATGACTGCTGCTGAATTCAGGGGCGTAGCTGGGAGTCATGTGCAGAAGGTGACCCATCCTCCATCCTCATCCATCTTTGTCTTTTTTTTTTTTTTTTATTTCAAAATGACAGTATCCATAGTAACAGCAGAAAACATTAAAGGTCCCATATTATGCTCATTTTCAGGTTCATACTTGTATTTTGTGTTTCTACTAGAAGTCCAAGTCCGCTACATAAGTCCAAGTCCATAAAGCCTGGAAACAGGGAAACAGCCCAGCTCTGTAACCATGGTAACACCAGTCAACCTTTATGTGACCAAACGATGATTTGTGAGAATCATAAGTCTGAACTAATTAAAAAAACTATATTACACCTGGCAAAGTGGAATCTTATATTTACATTTAAACTAAAGTGTTATTTATGTTACAGAGCTACCGCCATAGTGTCCAGCGTTGCATACTGTAATATTTCACTAGAAATAGTATGCAATTTGCATACTATTGGTTTCATACTAAGGTTTCGGACATACTAAAAAATCTCACATACTGTTTTAGCGTACTACAAAGCATGTAAGCATGGAATTTCGGACGCAACCCTACTGTTTATTTAATCCATACAAAAACCCAAGTGAAAGAACAACATGTTGTGGTTTTACTGGGGTTATGTGCTGGACTGTTTCTTGGCCCGGACTCTTGTTGTCACCGTGAGGTTGCCAGGCAACCGGCCAAGAAATAGTGTATTTCCTAAAATGTATCTGAATTCATTTGAGGTGTACCAAAAAACATGAAATACTCACACACTGCTTGATTTTTCAAAATATGTTGACACGATTGCCAACGATTCCACCAAAGATGGTCTTCATCAGGTAACAGTGAGGGCGTAAGCACAACTACACACATATACACACACAATTTGTGATGATTAGATAATTGACTAATTCACTTTTATGTATTCAGTGTTCTGCAAAAAGACAATGGGTCAGTAATATCAGAAATAAAAAAGATGAATGTAGAAAGGTGTGAATGTTTAATATGCTGCTAACTATGTGCACAACAACAAGCACTTAATGGCATGAACAGCACTAAAAGACTCAGAGTGGCAGTTACTCTTGATTGCAAGTCATGTAGGAAGTGACTTGATAAATGTCATAACAGAAAGCTGTAAGGACAAAACAATAATGGGACACTATAGATAAAGAGTACTGAACATATGATCCTCTTACATAATGACAAATTCAACACAATTTATACACTATTCGTAAGGATACTCTTCAATGTTCCACACAGCAACATGTCTTTCGTAAGTTTTTTTTTTTTTTTTAAGTTTGCAAAATGTTACACAAAACACAACACATTTCACCACAATTTGGTGTAAAGTTGTGCAACACAAAATGCAACAAATTTTTATTTTAATGTCTATTTTGTTGTTGATCCTCACCTGCAGATCCACATGCAGGTGAGGATCAACATTCTTATTCTTTTTAAAAGGATATCTTAACATTGCAAGATGTTGCTATCATGACCTACAGCCTCAAAGCCTCAAATGAAAGAAAATATGATACATATTAATACATACAAATATGACAAAAAAAGTCTGAAAAAAAAGATCTGAAAAATGTCCGAAAA
>CAKAOH010004370.1:0-14500 GCA_916701665.1 Sebastiscus tertius
GTAGGAGTAGTAGTAGGAGTAGTAGTAGGAGTAGTAGGAGTAGTAGTAGGAGTAGTAGTAGTAGTAGGAGTAGTAGTAGCTGTTGAATACTGTAAATAAAGTGTAACCATGGCAGCGTGATGTAAACAGAAACATTTCCTCACCTGTCCATTCTGAAGTTCATTGAGGCCTTTGCACAACGTCTGGTTCTGAGAAAGAAACAGAAAATAAAACACACATTAATATTATCAGTCAACATTATTAGAGGACTTAGAGGGTGATCAATAAAACGTTAATATTATCAATCCTTATTAGTAGAGGACTCAGAGGGTGATCAATAAAACGTAGTATCTGACGTCTGTTCTGGTTTTTCTCAGCAGCTGGTTTTCATCTGAACACCGCAAACTTTTCTGTCTGATCCACTTCATGCTGCAGTGAGTCCTCCTCCTCCTCCGCTTCCTCCTCCTCCTCCTCCTCCTCCTCCTCACCTGCACTTTACCAAACACTAACAAACATCAGTCAAACCTCTGGAGGCAGAAACACCATCACATCTGGACCCATAGATCTGCGTCTATTTGTCATCTGTGATCTAATGGATTCATGTCGACACATCTGGGAGCAGCTTTACTTCTTTACTTCTTTATTTCTTTATTTCTTTATTTCCCTTCAGCAGCAGCAGCAGAGAGAGAGAGGACAGTCACATAGATAAATAGAGCAGGATTCATTCGCTATGCATTACTTTTACCACTGGGGAAATTTATAAGCAGAGTGCTGATAGTTTCCAAATCAGTGGCGCTGGGGAGCCGAGCGGCGTCGCGTCACAGAGAGATTACTGCACCGTTTTACCACACTGACGTTTCACTACTCATTCACTATCAGAGCTGCCTCTGTCTGCTGCTGCTGCAGGCTGGTTTCATCACTGACGTTTCACTATGTGGACTCATTCACTATCAGGCTGGTTTCATCACCAACGTTTCACTATGTGGACTCATTCACTATCAGGCTGGTTTCATCACCAACGTTTCACTATGTGGACTCATTCGCTATCAGGCTGGTTTCATCACCAACGTTTCACTATGTGGACTCATTCACTATCAGGCTGGTTTCATCACCAACGTTTCACTATGTGGACTCATTCACTATCAGCTCTGCCTCCGTCTGGCTGGTTTCACATCGTTCAGTTTCTACGTTTCAGTCCTCATCAGCAGAGGAGGAGAAATAACTGGAGATGACCTCTACTACAGCAGAGGGATGTGGGGGGGGGAATGGCTTCAGGCTGCTGGGAGCAGTAGAGCTTTACAGTCTGTCATCCAGGCAGGTGGTTAAAACATGGCCGCCCTCACTTGATTTACACCGTTTCTTCTTTTAAAATACACAACTTTAAACGTTTTAGTTTCCTAGGAACTACATTCATACTGGACAACTGGAGGAAGTAGTGTTTACTGTAGAGAGACGAGTTTATGCTTCACAATTCAGCAATTTACAGCCATCTGTATTAGGACTATCAAAGTTAACGCTACTAATTTCTTTAACACGTTAACGTAATCGATCTTTAGGAGACAAAGACACAAACACGACAACAAACAGTGACAACAACGATGACGACAACAATGACGACTACAACAATGACAACAACGACAATGACGACAACGACAATGACGACCAAGACAGTGACGACAAACACGACACAGACAAAGACAACATCGCCGACGAAAACGACAACATCAACAACGACAACTTCAACGACGATGACAACAGCGATGACAATGGCGATGACAATGGCGATGACAACGACGACGATGACAAAGACGACAAAGATGAAAACAAAGACAATGACAACGACGAGACGACAACGAAAAAGACGATGACAATGACAAGACGACAACGACAAAGACGACAAAGACGAAAACAAAGACGATGACAACAACAAGAAAGACTATGACAAAGACGATGACAACAAGAGGACAACAACAACGACGACAACAACTACATCTCAAAATAACAGAAACACCAGTTTCCCATTTAAAAAAAAAAAAGAATTAAAAAACTAAAGACAAACGACTGCCAAGTTCTTCTTCAGTTTTGGAACTTGCTTATGAAGTTATGACTTACTTACTGTTCATGAAACTGTCAATTAAACCAATTTTAACTAAATATTTTGAATGTATTTGTAGTCCAATCTCTGAAATGACTGACACCTGAGAGCTGCATTTACTGACAAGGAAAGTTATCAACCATGTCTCCTAAAAAAATGATGTTCCCATACAACTAAACTGCAGCCTCAATTATCTCCCGGTTGCAGTTTTAAACAATTATTAAACACGTGGTTAACGTAAATTGAAACAAAACAAAACAAAAAATGCGACACTTAGTTTCACATTGGACGTGAACAACAAATTAAAAAATGCAAGACATATCTTGGGTTTGGGCGTTCCACAACAATTGAAAATATATTTAAAAGTGCACAACAGGGTTATAGAAGTCGACACAGGGAGCTGCTGATTGGATGAAGGCAAGGTGATTCATGCTGCCTTTAGTTTATGCTTCAGCAGATGGAGATCACAAAAACTTGGAGGTCATTTTAAGCACAATTTCTCTATTAAACTCCGTCACACTGCTTGTTTGTGTTTCAGGAAGGAAGGACAAATATTTGTTTTGCAGAGCACAAATTAAAAATCAGCAGAAAAAGGACTGAATGATGTTTCCTCTCTCACTATAATCCTCCGCCTTCCCCTGAATGCAACAAAATGAAAACAAATGGCGCCCCCCCACCCCCCTCCATATTTACAGCCAGAGCATCTGTTCAAAAAGCACACAAACACAGCCGGCTTTTGCTTTCTTGTTAGCATTTGGACGGGGAGGCTTTCTGGGGAGAGCATTAGCGCTGTTTGGCTAACTCTGACGGGCTTCATCTCTCAAAGCTGCGAGCGTGGAGCCTCGTGGGAAACGGCGGCCACCTGCCCAGCTGCCTCTGCCGCCATCCTCCCAACAACTCTCCCGTCCGATCCTAAATTTAACACCCGCCAAATGTCTGGGAAATGTGTCTTTGGTGAGTTAATCAACAGGAGGCAGCTGCCAGAAGAGGAGAGGAACTTCTCAAGGTGATCACGTTTGAAGGTCACGGTCAAAAGGTCAAAGATAATTCAATTAAAATCCATCATGGCTGAATACAGAAATAATAACTTCAGATATGAGGACACAGGAAGCGAGGTCACCTTGAAATAAATGTTTAAAAAGTCACGAATGACGAGGTTTATCCTCTCATGAGATCGAATGTACTCAGATAATTCCACCACAATCATCTTTTTAGAGATTATGATATCTTGTGTGCAATGTTGATTATCTTGAGGAAAGTTAATAGTGTCCACAATATAAAGGATTCATCCTCTGGGGATCATGAATGTGTTCAGCTACATTTAAGGCAATCTGACCTTTAGATTTCTTTTTTTTGTAGTGTGGAAATACAGTAGAAGTATTTTTTTTTTGGCTTAATTGTGGAGCAAGAGGAAAAGTAAATCATTAAGATCCATCTTCTGGGGATCATGAATGTGTTCAGTTAAACTTAGGTCAATGTGCAGTAGAAAAAGTAGATTTTTAGCTTAGTTGTGGTGCAAGAGGAAAAGCATATCATTCAGATCCATCCTCTGGGGATCATGAATATCCGCAGCAGATTTCATGGAAGTACAGCGATGAATATCTCATCACAGACCAAAATGTCAAGTGGAAGTGTTGCCCTGGTGGTGGCGCTAGAGGAGAGGTCCAGGAGGTCGCATAGAGACCCCAAAAAGGATTCATCCTCTGGGGAATATTAATGTTCTGAGTAAAATTCATAGCAATCTGACCATTAGTTGTTTTTTCTCATGTACAAGTAGAAATTGTGTCCCAATGGTGGCGGTAAAAGAAAAGAAAAGAGGTCACTAGAGTCTCAAAGATTAATCCTCAGGGGCCCATAAATATTCACAGTAGATTTCATAGAAATCCAGAACTTCAGTATTGAAATATTTCAATAAAAAATGTTGGTCAAGTGGACATTTTGGCCGAATGCTGGCGCTAGAGGAAAGAGGTCCAAAGAAATGTCAGTGGATCATCTGAGGCAGATATTTAGGATATACCAAAGTGCTGGGAAAAGACATGGGGACGTATTTCTGTTCTAAAAATGTTTATTGTTTTGGCCGCAGAAGAGAAATATTGTTGCCAGGTCGTCAACAGTTTTATGTTTGTTTACGTCCTGAATTTAGGACAGTGGCTGGAGAAGCCAATCACAGAGAGCTGGAGGTGAGGCCAGAGCAGGAGGAGGTGTGAGGAGGCCCGGTCCCCGGTGTGACAGCAGCTGACGGCAGCGCAAGGCTGAAACATGCTCCGACATGTCGGTGTTCAATTAGAGGTGGTTCTCACATATTCACAGCTCCAGCAGGAGGAACAGCCACTTAGCTGCAGTGAGAACGACTGCTGGAGCATCAACTGAGGACGCCTGCAGATACTGTTTCTACATGTTAATTAAGAGAAGCTCTGGGAAGCTCCGTTTACCAGCTGTTCTGTCACTTTCTAGACAAAAAGCATCTCTTTCTCTCCAGCAGTGGTGGTTTTTCACCAAACAGGATTCTCCAACAACAGCTGCTGCTTCAGGTTCTGGTACCAGTTTATAATACAGAGGGAACATAAGATGAAACTAAAGGCTTTATTTATTCATCATGGTTCATAAATAACTTACTAATCCTTTACAGTAGGACTGTCCTCGACCAAAGAAATTCTTAAGTCTACCATACACTGGGAGACTTTGAAAAGACTGAAGTCTGACTCCCTCTCACATCTCAAGTCGCAGAGTTTTTAGCCACAACTCTCCACAACTCTGGAAGAACTCTCCTGATTTTATTCCGACATTGGAAAATATGTCTACGACGGTGAAATCACTGAAATGTCGTTTGGTGTGAGGTCGGCAATAGTCGACTAACTCGTGCAATTTTGTCGACTAATCGATTAGTTGATTTTATCAACAAATCTGTAAAACTTTAAAGTTTCCCCACAAAGAATCACACAAAAGCACCACTTTAAAGGTCCCATATTGTAAAACGTGAGTTTTTCATGTCTTTTATATTATAAAGCAGGTTTAAGTGATATATAAATACTGTGAAAGTATCAAAACACTTAATCCATGGAGAAATACACACAGTCCGTATTCAGAAATTGTGCGTTTGAAACAAGCCGTCAGGATTTCTGTCCCTTTGTGATGTCACAAATCTACAATATTTAGACCATTTCACAGTTTTGAATGTAAACATACTAACTGTGTCCCAGTTTGTTTCCTGTTGCAGTGTATGTGAATGATATCAGCTGATAGGATGTGAACATGGACCCAAGCTGTTTCCTAGCAACGCTATTCCGTTGAAATGCGCTAAATCGGGATGTTTCAGACAGAGCGTGAATACAGGTACATTCAGGCAGAGAGTATGAGAAAAATAATGTGTTTTTTGAACATTAAAGCATGTAAACATGTTCTAGTAGAAACCCAAAATACAAGTATGAACCTGAAGATGAGCATGATATGTCCCCTTTAAATCTGGTGTTTACCAGAGATGAGCTCATAAGTTTCTTAGAAATAAGTCATTCAGCATGAAAAAAGCATAAATAAACAACTAATAGACTTAAGAAATCTAACAACGTCAGCACACCATCTGACCATCTTAAAAACATATCAACAAATCATGTTCATGTTATTATTTCCAGCCGGTCTCTATTTCAAGTCCTAACAAAGATGATGCAACGATAAAGCACTGGCTTGGTTTAGGACCGTGATGAACTTTTCCTTCATCTTACTGGACAAACAACAAAACAACGTGCCACGTGTTGGGCTTTTATTACCTTTTAACTTTACATGGCAGCTCTTCAGAGACAGGAAGCGTCTGAACAAAGATCTTATCACATATTTAAAGCTAGAAAGAGGCTGTCCACCTCAGCAGCAGTTTAGAAAGAGAAGGAGGGATTTTAAAATATCTTTCTAGCTAGTTTTCTGCTAAGACTGACTTCCCCCGTCTAGCGTTGAGGGTAATGTAGCGAGGGCGTGCTGCTGGCTGGTCTCTAACGGGTCACCGTGGAGAAAATGATTGAGTTTGTGCAGCTGCAGACGTGCCGCGGCCTCTCGGTTAGACGACTCTCACCGTCATCGGTTTGTGAGCGTCCTCACTCCGTCTCCATGCTATCACACAGCAAAGTGCCTTTTCATTATACGCAGGTAAATGAAATTGTCTTTTGTGTCTGCTGCTGCTGCTGCTGCACATGTGAGAGGACAGACACAGAATCTATTACAGGATGAACCAAACATCAGCGTTGACCAGGACGCTGTCATCTCAGTTAAAGAAAGACACCGTTACTACTCACTCAGAGTCTCAGTTAAATAAAGACACCGTTACTACTCACTCAGAGTCTCAGTTAAAGAAAGACACCGTTACTACTCACTCAGAGTCTCAGTTAAAGAAAGACACCGTTACTACTCACCCAGAGTCTCAGTTAAAGAAAGACACCGTTACTACTCACTCAGAGAGGAAAGCGGATTTTTAAGCATCATTTTCTTTTTTATTTCAGTGTTTGATAATCTCTTTCGTTGCTTTGTGCTTTCAGGTCTTCTGTAAATTCCAAATAGATATAAAAACGTTATATGTTCATAAATATACTGTATTTATACTGCTCTCTATACTGTTTATATCTCATCTATCAGACCTCCAGACTCCGACTGCAACTGTGCTGCATCGCTCGCGGCAAGTTAGGACACAATGTCACGGACATAATGTGCAAAAATACATATTTGAATGAATCAAACCAACGTGCTTTTCTTTTAGAACAAATGTCTAAATATCATTTTCTGGCAAATGTTGACAGCCCTAGTACGCGTTAAGGAGTTCTATCTCATTAGAATACTTCTTAACCATCACATAAGGCAAATGAAATGTCTACGTGTGACTCTTCTTCTTCTATTCCCTCACCCTGTCACAATGACTCACGTTTATTTATACATTAAAAAGATTAATATGACAAACCCACCTCCTCTGCAGCTTGTTCTCTAGTTATTTAGTGTTAATAATTCATAATAGTTATAATAAAACCCCGTTCAATTTCTACTGGGTCTTGTTTGATTTTGAAGGAAATAATCCCCCCTATAAATTCTTTCACTTAATTTCATTCACAATTTTGGAGTGTTTACTAGGCAGGGAGGGTCTAACTAAGAGATGCTATCACATTGCATTATGGGAAATGTAGGATGCAGTGTGTTTGGGACTAAAAGCTGCTTTGACTTTGTCTGTTTCTGTGTCTTAAGTTAAGGAAGTGTGATAGTAAATCAGTCTTTTTGTGGAGCATTAAACGTCCACACAGCTCTGGGCTGTGAACCCCAGCAGAGGTCGACGTTTACCGAGCTGATAAAAGGCGGGAGAATAAAGCGAACATCACGTTAGTTTGGGTAATAGAACGTGATGGTAGCAGCGTCAGAGCTGCAGGCGTTAGCATTCATCTGAATAGCATCAGAGAGAGGCCTGCTTCTGTCAGCGTCTGCATCCCTCTGTCTTTATTTTTACGCCAGCAGAAGCCTTGTTATATTTGGCGTGTTGCTACGGAAACGAGCCGTGATTTAAAGCCCCTATTGTTGCCTCTTCCTCTGAAGGGCAGAACAAACTGTGCCGAGGCTTTTCTTTGACAGGAAGCTCAGGTAGTTTTAACGCTAAATAGAAAAACTCTGTGGCGAGCGAGTCATTATTTTTCATTAAGCGAAGCCGCACAGTAATCAGTGCTCCTTCTCCTCCAGATTCAGCTGACCGCTGAATAACAGTGAACTCACACTGGTAGCTGTGGAGACACTGTATGGATATACAGAAAGAACACAGCGCCCGCAGGCAGCAGCGCCACTTCAGCTCGCTCCAAATAATTGGGTTAATTTAGCCGTTTAGTGTGATGGCGCCCCAGGACGGCGCCCAAAAACTGCACAGCAGCAGCAGCAGCAGCAGCAGCAGCGACAACCGTTGTGACCAAAATAAACAAATAAAGTGCAGCAGCGAGCGGCCTCCATACTGTTCCTGCCTTTATCTCTTTCTCTGGGGCACTTCTGTCCAAACCCCATTTATTTTTAATTGCTTTTCAGCGTTTGTCCGCATCTTTGTTTACGTCTCTGCGGCCTCCGATAAGCGAGGAAATAATGGGAAATTAATTTGAATACATTTACAGAGGTAGCTGAAACGTCAGCCTTTAAAATGAAACTCATTGTGCAGAGTGCAGCGATTCTTCTTCTTCTTCTTCTTCTTCTTCTACTTCTTCTGCAGCAGCAGCTCGTTTAGATTTCCATACGCGTGCTAACAAAGCAGCTGGCGTCCCTGACAGGATACGTGTAAACACAATGTATGTCAGAGGGCAGCGAGGACGCATCACCGCCGTCTGGTCGCAGGTTAAATCAGTCTCACAGATATACTGAGTCAGACGGTCTCGGGGCCAAACGGTGAGAAAAAACAACCTAATAAAGTGCTTATCAGGAAGTGACCTCTGGAGCAGATAAGAGCTGTTCTTTACTTCAAAAACACCTTGAAAACATGGCCGCCTGCTCTCTTCATCATCTGTTTTTTAGCATTTTTTAATGCAGTGACAACAGCAACAAAATGAGGAATAGTTTACTGTATGTATTAATAAATAAAATTAGGTTTGCAGTCAGGTTCAGGCAAGAAACACACTTATTTAGGGTAAGGGAAAACGTCATGGTTGGGCTAAAAATAAGTATTTAAACTAAGTAAAATATGTGCAGAAACAACTACAGAAAACAAATCACAAACGTCAACAAGTAACGTGACATTCGTCAAGAAAAAATACAACTTACGAAACAAAACCTTATGGCGATATAGCGTATTAAGACACTGTGACAAAGAACTTATATCGCTAGGAAGTGAAAGTCAATTGTTCGTTCCATTGCAACATCAGCGCCCAGCAGCAGAGCTACGCTTCCACCATTTTGGACTGAAAGCGACTACCAGACGCCAGTAAAACGTCCGCCTACAAAGAACCAAACAAAGGTAAATCTGAATTATTTCTATTCTATTGTCAGATTCTATTGAAATGTTATATTATAGATGTAATAAGCGTTTTCAGTCCAAAATGGCGGCAGCGGCTGTTGTCAAAAAAACACGTGAGTTTCGTCTCTTTGCTTCTATAGTTTTTGACCATGATTCCCACAATCCTGTGACCCATACCAGCTCCCAACTCTTAAAAACTACAGGAAACTACATTTCTGCTAAATCCTGCTTTTATTAGCTGAAGTCTGGCGTGTCAGATTGCTCTTATTACTACAGCACCCATAACCCTTATCTGCCTGTTGCCATGGAGACAACAAAGCATCTAACAAGCAGGTCCTTCTTGTCTTACACCTTTCCCTCAACACCCCCCCTTCCTCTTGTTATGATGCATTCACATGCAGTCAGACATAATCGGAGAAGTGGCCTCTCCATGCAGAAGTACCTTGTAGTTTTTAGCCACTAGGAACATGTTAAATTGAGGCTTTTATCCTCGCGTTCCCCCCCTCTTCTCCCCAGCACTATATCCCGCCGCCGCCTTTCACCCATCACTCACGGCGACCTTGTCGAGGAAAAACAAATTAAAGTGCCATTTATTATGCGGCGCTCTTTGTTAGCGTCTGACTGGCAGCACAAGGACGGCCCCCCCTGCACACGGCTAAATTTAACCCCAACGAACACGAATGATTCAGGTTTTATTTAGCTGGTTCTGATGAACTGTTTAGATGATAAATCCTGGTCAGACATGAATAAATCTCATGTTTCATTCTTAAACGGAGCGGACAGCGAGCCCCCCCTTCATCTCAAGGTTACCCCTCAGCAGCCATTTAACCAAATACAAACTTCATCAAGTGTTCACATTCATCAACATTAGCAGCTCCTGTCTCACTAAACCTGTCTCAAAGGTTAAAAAGAGTTTTCTTCTTCTTCAACAGATCCAGCAGTGCAGGTTTATTCACCGTTAGACGGATCGAGACTTTTCAAGGTGAACCACCTCTGATTGAAAACTTTAGTGCAACAATTAGTCGACAGAAAAATAATCACAACTACTTCCATAATCGACTAATCGTTAAAGTCATTTTTCACGCAAAAATGATGGAGATTTCCTTCTTTTCTCTGTTTTATATCATATTAAACTGAATTTCTTTGGAAAACAAGACATTTAAAGACACCTTGGACTTTGAGAAACTGGAACAGACTATTTTCTTTTTATACCAAACAATGAATCGATAATGAAAAGCCTTAAAAGGGACTGTTTGTAACTTCTTACACGTATAAGTCATTGCGGGTCGGTGTCCCATGCGTGCTCGCGTGTGGCTACACTGTTCAGACTCAGTCTGTTTCTGTATCTTATTTTGTTATAATATGATTCTGTGAAGTGTTTTATGAGTAAATGTGTCTGAAAATCTGCAAAAAACTAATTTATATGAACCTAAATGAAACACAGCAGCATGTAACTCCATTCAAGCACTTTTTGGGAACTTAATCAACAAATTCTCATCAAAACAAACTTCACAAAGTCCTCTAACATCAACCCTGACTGACTGTGACCCTGAAGGCAACACAGAACCTGTGAGTCAAACGCTGCACGATGCTGCTTTCAAGGACATTTTTGGAGGCCTTGATTATGGAGATTCAAAGACTCTCTCTGGCTGCTTTTGTTGAATTATGATTCTTAAGTCACGTTAGTTACCAGGCAACTTGGCGCGGCACATTTTAGGAGAGACGTGATGAAGCAAACATATTATTCTTCCTCTCTCTCTGCTCGGCTGCTTTTTAATTCAGCTCTTCATCCTGTCACAGCGTGGCGTTGCTGCTGTCCTGACGCCGGCGTACTGATAAAAACGGTCAACGGTGGCGCCCTGCAGCCAAAAAAACATCAGTCAGAAACATCCTCCTGGTAGAGGACAGGAGAGGAAAGCCCTGTTCAGGCTGGATCTCCATCATCACTAGAAACCGTCACTTTGCTCTGGGTTTGTTTGGCGAGGCGAGGCGAGGAGAGGCGAGGCCCGGCCTCGTACACAGTTTATTTACAGACTCACTCCTGCTCATTTAAAGCATGGAGGTCTATTAATAGAGAGGCAGGCTGAGAGGAGACTGCATACGAACCATGCCATCTTCTGGCTGCAACAGAGAGACGAGAGGCTCAACAAATCACCGTCGACATGCAGCTACAGAGATACTGCTGCTGCTGCTGCTGCTGCTGATGCTGCTCGCCACCGATAAGACACCAGACACACTGAGCTGCTGCTGTTGCTGCTGTTTATAACAGTCATTCAACATCCCATACACACTCCATTAACACACAGCAACGACTCCTGTTTGGTCCTCTTCACAGAAAATACAACAGAGAGGAAAAATCAGATCATTTCCACTATTATTTCTGCGGACGCTATCACCATGACCATCATCATCCTCTTCCTCCTCCTCCTCCTCCTCCTCTCTGCAGCAGGTGAATCCTTCCCTGTCAGACACCAGCTGATTAAAATAAGTGAAAATAAACTAAAACAAATCTGGATTTCACTTCACCTGGAGTTATCTTTCTTATTTGTTTGAGGCCAAACATCTGAATAAATAATCACTGAAGGGTGTTGAACCTCAATAGACCCAGTTGACAGGTTGCAAACGATGACGACGTACAAAAGTGTGCTCTAGCAGTTTGGCAACGGAAGAACGGCGGCGTGCGACAGCACAGAAATTAACCACCAAACATCACGAATGCAACCTAAACAAGCTGACTATCCAGATCTGTGTGCTATTACTGAGAGTCACAGTTTCAGAACTTTGGCATCGACTTGGTACCGAAGTATCGTCTCTCCTGACATCCCTATATTCACATATAATAACTGGCATGCACGATATTAGATTTATATGTTGTCCATACAGGTTATGACAATGTACCTGCAAGATATATATCAAAATATAACGAGTAAAAAAGAACATTTTGTTCATGCAAGATAATTGTGTGCACAAGATAAAGCTCAAATATGTTTTGCACATGAACGCAAGATATTTGAGCTTCATCTCGTTTGCACAAATTCAAATCTGCAGAAGGTAATAACTAGATTAATATCCAGTTTGAGCACTTTATGATCTCGAGTGCACGAGATCAACTTATTATCTTGTTCGGTTATTAACTTATGAGAGCAACATATTAGATGTATATCTCATGCATACAGGTTATGATAATGTGCCTGTGAGATCAAAATATAGATAACTCAACACAGGGGTCTCATATCTTGTGGGTACAAGATAAAATATATGGATTTATATATATTCCAGGGCTTCAGGAAGGCCTGTGAAGTATCCCAGGAGATATCGAGTCTGTTCCAGGTGTCCAGTATGACCAGTATGACCAGTAACCTGCCCCAGTGAGCTCTGATCTCTCCCCCAGACCAACCTCCTCCTCTCTGGGTACATCACCTGGTCGTCCTCCCTGAACGGCAGCGGCCTCCAGCTGCAGCTCTGACTCACAGGGTCAGAACAGAGAACAGGAGGATTATGGGTGATATTTTTAGGTGAGTGACTCACAGACTCACATCTCTCCGTCTCTGTTCTCTGAGCTTTCACTTCTTCACTTAATGTCTGAACGGAGAGCTGAGCTGTAATGAGCTAACAGGGAGGAGGAGGATGTCTTTTCATTATCTTAACACATCAAATGAAACTAGTTCCTCCATCGCTATACACACCTATAGAGAGACGACGGGTTCAGAGCGTCGGATTATATCTCAGCTACAAGGAAACACGACGTGATTAATGTGTTTTATTATCCTGAACATGTAAAATAAGCAGCTTTAAAAGTGGTTTCAGGTCCATTTTATCTTCCCACTGTTCATAGTTTTCAGTCACGTAACTGAGAGAGCCTGGAGGGCAAAACACCGCTTCAACATGGCGGTTAAAGCTGAACTAGGAGAGACTGAAGCAAATAGGATCAAGAAAGAAGTTATTTTTTATAAAACGGTCACTATATCGTGACAGTAGTATATGAAACAGGTAACCTGAAAAAATCATGTGCCTCTGTGTCCTCCAGGAGTTAAATAATAATAATAATAATAATAATAATAATAATAATAATAATATTATAAATAAAAAAATAAAGATAGTAAATTAGACAAAAATAAAGAAAATAACAGGAATAAAAACAAAGAAAAGATTAAGGATAAAAAGCAAAACTAAAAAACAAGAAAAGTAAATAAATAAATAAAATATGAAGAATTAAAATAAACCTTTTTTATTTTTTATATTTTGTTTTATCTTTTTATACTTTAACAGGAGTTAAAATAATAATAATGATAATAATAATAAAAATAATAATCTATTTATATAGTTATTTTTAGAAATATGAAAAATAAAATTAAGTATTTGTGATTTTATTATTTATTATATTATTATTATCATTATTATCATTATTATTTTATTTGTTATACTTTATTGCAGGAGTTAAAATTATGATAATAATAATAATAACAACAATAATAATAATAATTTACATTTGCTTACATATGATGTTGTTCATCCTTATATCATTTCTACAATCTTTATATATTTTATAGTGAAAAAGTAAAAACTATAGTAAATTAGAAAAAACAAGCAGTAAGAGCTGATCTGAGGTCTGCTGTCCAACTGCCGTTTATGAGAGCCGGCTGTCAATCACTCGCAAACTCCAACCAAACGGTCAAACTAGGCAGCGCTCATCAAATATGAATCAGTATTCTGTTACTGTAATGTCTATTTCTCTCCTCAGATGTTTTCAGAATCATCTTGTAGTGCACGGTTTAGCTGTAAAATGAGAACGTTTGTGATGCCGCCGCCATTGTGAAATCTGGTTGAAGGAATGCCAAGTTCTGGTCACATGACCGGGGCACAGCCAATAGGAACGTTCTCTCAATGAAATGACCTGTGATTGGTCAAAGTCTCCCGTCACGGGCTAGATTTTCTAAAGCCTGAAAACAGAACCATGAGGAGGAGCAGAAGTCTAGTTATCTCTCAGAACACTTGAATTACGATATGCTGAAAGGTTATTATGGGATTTTTGCCCAATGATGCCAAAAATATACTGCGTACTGAAGCTTTAGCACTGGGAACGCCATAGAGATACCACACAAGCCTGTCAGATCTGACTGTAGGTCTTAGACACACGTGACCCGTATACAGTAGCTGCCTGCTGCGGTATTTCAATCATTAAAGTGGAAGTAGACAACTTTTCAACTAGCTAGCCGCTAGCTTATCAACTTCTTGATCACAACAGAATATAATAACTTTCCCCACTACTCATTTTAGAAAGGCCACCGCAAGAAAACCTGTTCTTTGTTCTTGTTATTTAATGTGTGTTTGGATTGGTTTCACATACAGTTCTGTTCGATCCGGGGAACACAAACGCTTGCTAGCTCGCTTGTGACCTGGCAGCCATGTTGAGACTTGTTGAGGAAATACCAAGCACCGCCCACCAGCCAGAGCACATAACTTAACTAAGAAATAAATAA
>CAKAOH010004371.1:0-20300 GCA_916701665.1 Sebastiscus tertius
ACATAACATAATATAATATATTATAATATAGTATATTATAACATAACATAATATAATATATTATAACATAATATAATATAATATATTGTAATATAATATAATATATATAGCCACAGGAGGGGGGTGGTGGTTGTAGAGAGAGAGAGAGAGAGAGAGAGAGAGACAGAGAGAGAGAGCTCTGCTGTCACTGGTTGGTATGTGTGTGTATGTGTGTGTGTACGTGTATGTGTGTCAGTATCTCGGTTCAGGCAGCAGACGGCGGCCCGCTCCTCCTCCGGTCCACATCTACCGATTCTCCTCCTCCAGTCATCCTCCCATCCTCCCATCCTCCCAGTCTCTCTATATCTTCTTCTCCTTTACTCCTTCCTTTCTTTTCTTTCTGTTATTCACCGGCTCGGTAGAGATGTCCTCCGCCAGACCCGGATTCTACCGGCAGGAGCTGAACAAGACCGTGTGGGAGGTTCCGGAGCGGTACCAGAACCTGACGCCGGTGGGCTCCGGAGCCTACGGATCCGTCTGGTGAGTTACTGTGTGTGTGGAGGGGCGAGGCTGCACAGACACAACATTTAACACATAATGGTCAGGATGCAGCAGCATAGCGATGCTCTATGTGTCTGGATGGAGCAGCTTCAGATCATTTCTGGTGTTTATTGTTGTTATTATTATTATTATCATCCATTTTCTGCTTCTGCATAAGGAGAAACACATAACATAATATGATTTCTATATATTTTAATATGCATATATATTATGATCATCCCATTTGCTGCTTCTGCATGCATAAAATAACATGATTTCTATATATTTTAATATGCATATATTATTATGATCATCCCATTTGCTGCTTCTGCATTAGGAGAAACATATAAAATAACATGATTTCTATATATTTTAATATATAGCTTGTAATATACAGCCTCAGATCATTTCTGGGTTTATTGTTGTTATTATTATTATTATTATTATCATCCATTTGCTTCTTCTGCATAAGGAAAAACACATAAAATAATATGCATATGAATATGATTTCTTTATGTGCACTGCTGTCAGTCATATAGACAGACACAGCAAGACTTGTTTTTATCCCTCAGCTCACTGTCTGTCTGTTTCTATATGTGTGGAGGGGAATTAAAGAAGGAGGCAGCATTAGCACAGGAATTTCCCAAATAATACCCCCCTCTAACCTGACACACATACACACACACACACATACACACACACACTGCAGATTCTGGTGTAGTGGCAACCCTAAAGATGCATGCCACATCTGGGAAGGGGGAAAACCTGCAGGCCCAGCTGCTCTCGGTGGCACAACACAATGCAAATATAACACCTTGAAACCTACAGCAGGTGCATGCATGCATGCATCATCATCATCATCATTGAGTATAAACCATACACCCTCCTCCTCCTCTCTGATGTCCCTCTATAGTGTGGATGCAGACACTTCAAATCCTGCAACATGCTTTAATTATTTTTGAACTACTTTCGTATTACAGCTGGTGGGATCACGTTGCCATGGCGATGTGTCATGGTGATGATAACCACCTCCAAACAGTCAATATTAATTAAAGCTGTAATAGCAGTCCTGACGGTTACCTATAAGGAAATGTGAGACTGATCTTATATAGCGGCATAATCAAGATGTGAATAAGATGTTAAAGCTTTTCTATACGCAACATTGCATGTTGGCAGCTCGCTGACAAGTAACTGAAGTGGTCTGAAAATCTTTAAGAGAGATATCGATTGATCCTGGCAGCTGAACTGTGGAGAGACACGGCCAAACAATTTACAGTATAAGAAGCTTTTGTAGGTGTCAAATTAAGGATCTTTCTGGAATGTAATGATCTTCAAGTTGAGATGTCCCCTTTGTGAAAACTGCCCTTTACCAAAATGACGTTTATTCAAGTGTGCTGTTAGTATACTTCTTTTAAACTTAAAATTCTTTAGTATACTGGGCTTACACTGAAAAGTATACAGAAAAGTCTAAGTATACTTGGTTTATACTGACAAGTATACATTAAAGTCTAAGTATTCTTGGTTTATACTGAAAAGTATACATTAAAGCCTAAGTATACTTGGTTTATACTGACAAGTATACATTAAAGTCTAAGTATACTTGGCTTATACTGACAAGTATACATTAAAGTCTAAGTCTACTTGGCTTATACTAACAAGTATACATTAAAGTCTAAGTATACTTGGCTTATACTGACAAGTATACATTAAAGTCTAAGTATACTTGGTTTATACTGACAAGTATACATTAAAGCCTAAGTATACTTGGCTTATACTGACAAGTATACATTAAAGTCTAAGTATACTTGGCTTATACTGACAAGTATACATTAAAGTCTAAGTATATTTGGCTCATACTGACAAGTATACATTAAAGCCTAAGTATACTTGGCTTATACTGACAAGTATACATTAAAGTCTAAGTATACTTGGCTCATACTGACAAGTATACATTAAAATCTAAGTATACTTGGTTTATACTGAAAAGTATACATTGAAGTCTAAGTATACTTGGCTTATACTGACAAGTATACATTAAAGCCTAAGTATACTTGGCTTATACTGACAAGTATACATTAAAGTCTAAGTATACTTGGCTTATACTGACAAGTACACAGAAAACTCTTGGCTCACTCTTCTATACTTCGCTTGTAGTTGTGATTACTTTCTGATAGAGTATCCTATTAAAGTGTGCGAGAGTTTGTAAACGTATGCTTTGATATGAATTAACTTCAATTCATCAAAAATGTTCTATACGTTTTCTATATATATATATATATATTATTTATTTATTTTTATCTCATCACAAAACATCAAGTCAAATAGCGAAAGGAGCAAGTCTCTTTATGTAATGCATAAATCATCGGCTAAGTACTATAAGTTAATGAAAACTTACAAGTATACTTGCAGTAAAAACTAATAAACGAGTAGTTTACTTAGAAAGTTCTTAATTATTTTCATAAACTAAAAAGTGGGCTACAAGTATATAACTAGTATACTAACAGTATACCCTTAAGCTCACTTGTAGTATAGTTTGCTTCATTGTATAGTTGCAATACAAAATATAACTTAGATGTAAACTAATTGTGTACTTAAATTGTACTATTCTTACACTTAAAACACTTAAAAGTATACTTTTATGAACTAAAAAGTAGGCCAATTTAGTCCCAAGAAGTATTGATGTAGTGCACTTACAAGTATACTAGCACATTGATATTATTATACTTACTACACAAAGTGTACTTGGGGAAATATACTTGAACTTTACATAAAATAAACTTTCAGTATGCTACTTTTTCGTGAAGGTGGTTAAAAGCTAATCCTAGCATATGCCCACTGAGTCCTTCCAGACTACACCGAGGAAAATCTGAATTTGTGGGCCAGCTCTGCTACACGTCCAAATCCTGTGATGCTTTGTACCGGGGGGGATGAGAGAGGCGGAAGATTTAACGCCGCTGAGTCCAAATTTTCTCCCAGATGGAGCGCTCACTCCGCTGTTTAGGAGTCTTGAATCGGCTGTTTATCATTTTGTATTTGGTCTTCCTCTGCGTAGGCGAAGAAGTGTCCCTAACTGACACTTATAATCTGAGCTAAGATGAATTCACTGGATCTTATTCTCACTTTTGTCAGACGTTTATGTCTGAGAGAGAGAGTTGTTGTAGGGGATGTAGGATCACTCTGCTGATATGATGCTCATGTGCTGGCTTGTTCAGCCACACCTCTCAGAGAGGATGTATCATCCTCACAGCTGACTTCCTGTCAGCTCAGAAGTTAATTAAGACACAGTCTGAATGTGCTTATCTGTCGAAGCTCCACTTCACGAGTCAGGCTCCCACAGGAGTATTTGGTGCGTAAACATATTGCCGACATTGCAGCTTTAAAGCTCAGAATAGCACAGTAGTGAAAAAAACATGTAGAGAGCTGGATGATGCTTTCAGCTGTTTCATTCACCCTCGGGAAGATGATGACGACATGCACGCGAGCATTTTAGGGGAAGGAAACTGCTAAAGTTCAGGTTAGATTCCCATCTTGGACGCTACAAATGCATGTGCTGTGTTATCAAAGCGTCCATTCAACGCTATATGAAGCTCGTCTTTGTTGACAGAAAAAGATTTTGCCCGCCTAAAGCAATGTGGCATTCACATTTGCTACTCATGATCTCTAAAGGTTCAGTCAGTTTGTGTAAATATAGGACTGTTTTCTGGAGCATGAGATCAGGGTAAGACGTGTGAGTGGAGTCTCTTTATTCCCCATTGATGACAAATTAGTGTCGAGTGTTATATCAGTGGGCAACCTCTGGGTCTGAAAAGTGAAGCCAATGCTTTGACTTGCATTCTCTCTAATAGCCAGCAGGGGGCGACTCCTCTGGTTGCAAAAAGAAGTCAGGTTGTATAGAAGTCTATGAGAAAATGAGCCTACTTCTCACTTGATTTATGAGTTTATGGTCTCAATCTCTAGTTTCAAGTCATCTTCAATGCAGCATTATGTTCATTTAGTAAATTATGGTCCCATTTAGAGTCAAAAAGCCCATAAAGCAGGGGATGCTTTAGGACGTGGCTACCTTGTGAATGTCAGGTTGCTACCACGGCGTTGTTTGGGAGTTGTCCGTGTTTTCGTCTTACAACTTCAACCTTTTTGCAGTTCGGTTGTACTTAGCTCCGCCCTCTCATGTCACTTCTGGTTGCAAAAAGCCAAGATGGCGACGGTAAAAATGCTGAACTCGAGGCTTCAAAATTTTATTCCGCAAATCAATGGGTGACATCTCGGTGACTACGTCCACTTCTTATATACAATCTATGACCACCACCCATCATGTCCCTTAATGTGGTCATCTGACTAGATTTTAATCTGGAACTTTTTTAACACTAATTAATTAATTAATTATATAAACATGGATATTGTTACATTATTTTTTCATACAATTTAACTGTCAAATGAACTGAGCTACTCCACAATCTTTACACGTACCCCTTAAGCAGCCCATTCGCTTGAAAAGGCGTATGAATGACACAATAATGCACAAGGCATGTAGCGTGCAATAAGACCGGCTTTCTCGTTTTTGGTCTGTCATTTGTCAACATGTAGTCTGTACTGACTGCAATGTAAATGCATCCGTGGTAATATGCTACGCTTAGAGCTAGTGACGTAGAATAAAAAGCGAGAAAGACCGCTTATGGCTGGCGGTGCGGAGATGGATGGGTCCAACAAACACAGAACTTTCAACTAGGAGATCGGGGTTTTGTTTTGTAAGTTACGTTAGTGACGTTTGTCGCCTGTTTTTTAGTGACGTTTGTCACGTTTTCCGTACTTATGTTACGTTGTTTCCGTACGTATTTTACTTAGTTAACGTACTTATTTTAAGCCTAACAGGCATGACGTTTTTTCCTAAACTTAACTCAGTGGTTTTGTTGCCTAAACCTAACCGCAGACGTAATTGTGGTTTTGTTGCGTGGCGTACAAACGACACGCGAAAAGCCTAAAATGTGTCCTCATGACACGTGGGATGTCTGTGTAATGTTGTGCTATTTCTACGCCTTCCTATGAGACCGGGTTGCCTTAAGATACAAGTACCCTGGTTGGGAATAACTGCCCTAAATCCTTGGAGTCTGGAAGCTGTTTCCTGCCACACAGGAAGTGGTGTATTTTATGTGTCTGGTTTGTTTTGGAGTCATCAGAAGAATTAGCGGGCGTGTTTCTCCTCCTGTTTTATGCACTGCACATTCTCAGCTGTTAAAGGCATCATTTGGACAGTATATAAGTGTGAAACTCTATCTTAAGTTATACACACACACAAAGGACATTCCTCCACACACCACCCAGCACTGCCCTGCATTGTTGATGTTGATCTCCAGGCCATTGTCGGTGACTTTCTCATGGCAAGACTTGATTAGAAACCCAGCTGGGGGATGGGAGTTCAGAGAGCGACATACATATATATATATGCATGTGTTTAGTGATGTTGGGGGGTTAGGATAGTCCCACAGTCTACCTCTTAAGATGCACAGCAAAACAGCTCTCATCATTTATCTCCCGGTGAACCCTCTTGAGAGTGCAGGACTGAGGTCAAGGATCTGGCAAGCTCATATAATCCATTATAACTAGAGATGAAGAATTTATGTCCCGCCACCCATGGGAGAGGTGGGCAGAAAGAGTTTAGAAAGAGAACAGTACAGTCGGTGTAAGGGAGTAATATTAAATAGTGAGACACGGACGCAAGAGAGTGCAGCGCCAGAAATACAAAGCTTGTTTAATAATTTAACACGCAGTCCTTCTTGAATTTTGATAAGTCATGAGACAAAAAGTTTGGAAGACTGAACACTGGCGTATCCCCTAGCCTAATCCAGACTCATTGTCTTCTCCGCTTCCTGCTGTCAAGCCCTAATCCCACTGAATATTCTGCTTTTTGAGACTAAAAAGTGGGCCAATTTTTGGACCTGTCGAGACTGAACATCAAGCGAGAATATGCACGGAGCTGATCAAGGCTGCTTTCATCTCGTGTCGCCGTACGTAACATCTGTTCAGTACAGCAGAACTTTGGCATGAAGCCTCTCATTTGGATTGCGATGAATAAAACATGACTTGCTTCATTTTCTCCTCACACAATAGTTATTAGTCTGTGCATGTCAGATTGTCGAACGGAAATATGATAAACCGGACAGAAAGCGAGGTAGGGGTGCTGATTTGTTGCTGATCTTGTTTGGGTGGATGGGTTATCATGTAAATGTGGTTGCAATTTAAAAGACACAGATGCACGCCGGCTGTAATGAGTGGGTGTATGTGAGAATAGTACTTAAAGGGATAGTTTCTTATTTTGGGAAATGCGTTAGTTTGCTTTCTTGCACATCTTTTTTTGTACGAATTAAACACACAAGATATGATTAGTGAGCTTTAGAGGTGCTGGAAAGCGGATTTTGCTACTTTCGGACTAACAGGCTGCTGGCTGGTAGCTTCATTTTCAGCATACAGACATGACAACCCGATCTCATGGGAAGGCGTATGAATGGCAGGACATTACAAGGACGTTATGCGTGTCATGAGGATGCATTTAGGCTTTTTGCGAGTCAAAGAGTGGTGCAGGAAAATCTAAAATCTAAACTAAAATTTTAGCTTTTCTATGTCTTAAAAAATTAGACTACTAAACGTCATCACGCCGGCACGTCCACCTTTACAGCCTTGTGTATATTCGCGTGGTGTAGTTCGTTTATAGCCTAACATTAGCTTTTTACTTCTGGTGATTGCCTTCACACTTCAAAAATCATAAAAACGGTGTTCGTTGTTTGTGGAGATTATTTTACAGAACAAAACGTGTATGTATCATAAACGTTTGTTTGCCACAGAGCTTATTTTCTGCAATGATCAAAAACCCAAATGGAACAATCCCATTGTTTTTTTTTGTCGTGGGGACCTATGTGATTCTAACTTTCGGGTTGGCCTACAAGAAATACGTCATCCCTGCATCGCTCTATTTGTACGTCACTTTTCACGTGCCATTTGTACACCACGCAACAAAACTACGGTAACGTCCACAGTTAGGGTTAGGCAACAAAACCACTTAGTTAGGTTTAGGAAAAACGTCATGATTGGGCTTAAAATAAGTACGTTAACGAAGTAAAATATGTACGGAAACTACGCAACATAAGTACGGAAAACACGTCACAAACATCACTAACTTACAAAACAAAACTCCGGTCTCGAACACCAGTCTCCTGGGTGAAAGTGTTTGTTGAACACATCCACCGTAGGCAGTCTTTCTCTTTTTATTCTACATCACTAGCTCTCAACGTAGCATGCATTTACATGGACTGGACTCAAGGCGTAAAAATGACACGCCAAAAGCAAGAATAGCGTCCTTCACACACCTTTTCGTGCAACCGGGCTGACATATGAGTGGTATCTTGTTTTGGCTGCAAAGAAATGCATACAATTAGATGCAGTGTTGGATGCAAGAAACAAACCCTGTGGACATTAATCTATAGAATAAATTACAGTTTCCTCTCTGTATTTCAAAGAGTCAATAGCCTCCCCCCTTTAGATATATGCAAATCATATAAGGTTCTCCTCTTGATTTAATCAGAATGAATCACATTAACTGATCAGAAAATACACAAAAAAACAGTTTCCCTCTGTGGATAAACAGTCTACTTGAATCATCTCAAACTGGATATCAGCTGCCCCTTCCCCCTCTTCCTTTTTGAAACCGTCAGTGCATTAAGAGCTCGGATATAAAAAAAAAGAAAAAACTGAGACAAAAGAAGAGGAGAGAAATCGATGCCTTGGCTGGGCCGTGTGTGCTGACAGCAGTGCAGTCAGACCCATGTATGGAAGATGGCAGGGAGGATGGTATGTGTGAGGCAGCGGGGCCTGCTTCATGTCAGAGACGGAGGAGACTGGCTGCTGTCCCGGCTTAAACCCCGGCGGGGGCTTCCGGGACGGGCAGCAGGCAGATTACAAGACGCATGGATGGATGGATGCACACAACCGTGCAAGAGTGTAGCTTACTCATGCATGTAAGCATTAGAGGTCACCATGATATGATACAGTCATATTTACAGTGAGCAGGAGACACGCATCATTTGGTGGGCACTCCAGTTGACCTGCTGGGAACTGAATTTTTGCAGGTTTTTTTAGGAAAAGACAGAAATTGAAGGTTAGGTAGGTTGATGGCTTCTTTTCTAGAGCTTTCTACAGCTCCGTCCCTGAACAGCATTCAGTGAGAAATCAGTTATCGCACCCACAATAGAATAAAACAGATCAGAGAGCTGTGCAGCGAGACAAGTTGGGTTTTGAGTAAGCAGGTGCGGCTTACAGTTTTTTTTCTCACGGTAAAAGAAATCGTTATATTTGCATTTAATGTACAGTATCACTGTCTCCACCCTGCTGCAGATTTTGCTGCAAAAAGCTGTCATACAAGGTAGTCAAGGGCAATCACGAACTTAAACGAAAGACGAGAAGACGGTTTGTGGTCACTCCAAAAGGTGCACCTTATTACTGAGAAATTCCTGGTATGAGCGTTACACGTTCAGATGAACTTCAAGTGTAAGAAAGAGAGGATTTCCCCTTTAATCAGTCAGATAAACTAATAGTTTTACATCATGCATGGAGTCTGTTCCACATGTAAATGTACAGTCTTCTCTCTCACTTCACTTTAAATGTCCACTTGTTCCACTCAGTGTTTCACTTCTTGTTCTATTTCTGCGGTGCTACGCAGTATTTCACAATTCTCACCCATGTTTCCTTCCTGTTTGTCTGTTCCGCTCGCTGTTGGCTGTATTATTATTACCACTACTGTGAGTGTTGTGAAAAGCCAGGAAGGACTGAAAAGACACTGGCACCACAAAGGCAAGCGGCGGCATCACAAGCAGCATGCGGGGCTCGGTGTTCAATATGTGGAATGACATTTACATTTCAAACGCGGCAGATGAAATAAACCAGCCGCACAACACTACAATATCTGACATCCGCGTCTGTCTTGTTCCAACCACATCCTCTTTCACCATCTCCTTCCATTTCTGCATTAGTCAAGTCTGTCTGTGTCTTTCCCTCAATCCTTTATCACTAATGCATAGACATACTCTCAGTTATCAGTGGCTCATACTAGGTTTTAAGACTAGTGTCGCATTTTGGGAACAAAGGGGAATAAAGACTGGACACAGGGGGGAAACGGCTAGCCTGGCATATTCCCCAAAAATGTCAAGCTATTACTTTTAAGGTGCTAAATGCAAGATTGGGAGCATTTCCATTGGCTCCGCACTGCTCTCAACATGGCGGCAGCTCGTAGCTAAGGATGTGAAAAGCGCTAACAGAGGTATAAGTGTTAACCTGGGGGGGAAACCGGAGGGTGGGTTATCGATTCTGCGACGACACCATCAGTCGGGGCGGCGTCATGAGCTGTAACCGCCGTATGAGAGCAGTGAAGAGCAGCGGCCTTGAGCTAGCCAATGGGGCACGCTCACATGCACGAACACACACAGAGAGTGACTTCATTCTCTGCTCAGGTAGACATTACTACTCTATATCTTTACATAGCAAATAGTTGTATACTGCTATATTAATGCTCTGCATATCGTATATAGCACCTTTAAAATGGTACCTCATGCTGATTGTGGAATTCAACTTTTTAGGGCCACTTACAATAAAAACAATATAGTTTTAAAGGTCCCATATCGTGCTCATCTTCAGGTTCATGCTTGTATTTTGTGTTTCTACTAGAACATGTTTACATGCTGTAATGTTAAAAAAAAAAAAAAGAAGAATTTTCCTCATACTGTCTGTCTGAATATGCCTGTATTTACCCTCTGACTGAAACGCTCCGTTTTAGTGTATTTTAACAGAATTTCAACGGAATTGCATTGCTAGGCAACAGCTTAGGTCCATGTTTACTTCCTGTCAGCTGATGTCATTCACATAACACTGCAACCGGAAATAAACTCGGACACATTTAGAATGTTTACGTTTGTGGTCTAAATATTGTATATTTGTGACATCACAAATGGACAGAAATCCTAACGGCTTATTTCAAAAGCACAATTTCTGGATACAGGCTGTGTGTGTTTCTCCGTATATTGAACGTTTCAATACTTTCACAGTATTTATACATCACTTAAACCTGCTTTATAGTAAAACAGACATGACAATCTCACTTTTTACAACATGGGACCTTTAATACAAAAAAATACTCACTTTTGTGACGTCAAAAACTCAGGTATGTTTATTTCTCCCTGTTTTCTCTCTCCAGTTCGGCGTACGATGTCGTCTTGCGGCAGAAGGTCGCGGTGAAGAAGCTGTCCAGGCCTTTTCAGTCTCTAATCCACAGCCGCCGCTCGTACCGGGAACTCAGGCTGCTCAAGCACATGAAACACGAGAATGTTAGTGCGCCTCGTGAAAATACCCAGAGACACACAGACAGACAGGCTCTCTGCATGTTTCCGCTCTGTTATTGATCAGCTCTGCTTGTCTCTGTCTCCGTCTCTGCAGGTAATAGGGCTGCTGGACGTCTTCACACCTGCTGCAACATTAGAGGACTTCAATGAACTGTAAATCTTTTATCCCTTCGTGTTTAGCTGTACAGCTGTTTCACCTTTCACCAAAAATGCAATGATTGTGTTATTAGAGGGCATGGGGGGTGTCGGTGGAGGCGATGCTAGGGGATTATAGGCTTGTAGAGATGTCTTACGGTTGCCATGGCAGCATCACTATGTTCTCCTCTATAACCTCCCCAACCCCCCATTCGCTCTCTCATACGCTCTCCCCTTTCTCCAGCTACCTGGTGACTAACCTGATGGGCGCAGACCTCAACAACATCGTTAAATTTCAGAGGTTGTCAGACGAGCACGTGCAGTTCTTAATTTACCAGCTTCTACGTGGCCTCAAGGTAATTTACACCTACAGTGTGCCTTACATACATAATATATGAGTTAGCATGCAGACGGTGATTCCTAACCGTTTTCGTCTGATGTACCGCCACAGCCCTGACACGTGACCAATTGTGTTCATTTGAATTGATTTCAAACTGTTATTTAACACTGTTGATTATATAAAAGTGGATATTGTTACAATATTATTTTCATACAATTGAACTGTCAATGTTTGGGTTGCTGTAGTCAAGTTTCTCTTCATACTACTAACAGAAGTTGATCATTTCACCCGTTCAACCCGTTCACAGGGAAAGGCGTATGAATGACATTTAGCGTGCGATAAGAACGCCTTTCTTGCTTTTGGCGTGTCGTTTGTACGCCATGTTGTCTGTACCTGTACCGACCGTGGAAATATGCAACAGTCAGAGTTAGAGATGTAGAATAAAAAGCCATGGATGTATTAAGAGAACTGGATACAGCGTTGGAGGCGGGGCCTCGTTCATTCCTATGAGAGTTGCTCAGTGGCGAATGAAGCATAAATGGCTCGACTTCCGCCTGGAAAAGTACCCGGATCTTGGGCAGATGGGACACGTCCGCTCGGTCACATGACTCGGTCACGAGGTCCCAACGTCACGCCCTAGTCACGGCTTGGCGCTCCAGCCTTGGTCTGGGTCTTAACTCTGGATTCAGCTATTAGTGCGTTTTACAACTTTAAAAACGTACTTTTTAAATAAAGGCTATTTAGGTGTTCGTATTGGGAAGTTGATTCACTTAAAAAAAAAAAAAAGATCCGCTGACGTCTCTTTCCCAATGTTTGTCTGTGGGAAAGTCTTTTTGGGCCCAATGGCATCGTGTGACTGACATGGAAGTTGCAGTACCGCCGTTTGGCCACTACGAAAGTCTGGATCGACGACCGGCGCTCTTCCTGGGGGCTTGTAAAAAGCGAGAAAGACCACTTATGGTGGGCGGGTCGACCAAACACAGGAGTTGTTTTTGTACATATTTAACTTAGTTTATGTACTAATTTTAAGCCCAACCATGAACTTTTTCCTAAAAATAACCAAAACCTAATTGCGGACGTTACCATAGTTTTGTTTCATGGTGTACAAATGACACGCGAAAAGCCTAAAATGCGTCCTCATAACACACAGAATGTCCGTGTAATGTCGTGCTATTTATACGCCTTCCCGTGAGCCCGGGTTGAACCATTTATCCATTAGTTACCTAACTGTTTTAACTACCGATTCATTACTTCCACTAACTGTGTAGACTGTTTTCACACGCTCTCAATCGCAACAATATTCAGGTGTTACAGCAGACTCAATATGTGGATATCTATTATCTATTTCTTTTTTTATATATATATATATATATATATATATCAAATCGTAATTTCTATTTTTTCAAATATTTGTTGAGCTACAATTTTTCCATGCATCCCCTGGCAACAGCTGACCCCTGGTTGGGAATCAACACCTGTCAGCGATCACCACAGTCTGAGTTGCACAAACACTTAACGCTATATTTATATTGAGTTTGACATTCTTTGTGGATTCTGTCCGAAGCTCGCATGTTCACACTGAATCGGTCCAGCAGCCGGGAGAGCCAACTGTTCGGCCTTCACGATTACCATGGAACAGACAAAAGCAGTCTCCCTTTAGGCAGGGGCTAATATGGTGAACTGCACTGTTGACCCCTGTCTCCCTTTATGTCCTCTCTCTCTCTCTCTCTCTCCTCCCCCATCCTCCTGGCCCTCCGCCTGTCGAACAGTACATCCATTCAGCGGGATTGATCCACAGAGTGAGTGCCTTTCTCCATCAAGTTTGAAAAAAAGCATAACAGCTCTTGCTAGATACCATTTTAACAGTTTCCCCCTAAAGTAGCTTTAAACTTCACTGAAGCTATGTGATGTTTACACTGAAGCCCGATACTGCGTGTTATATACGGCTGCACCAACTGGAAATACTCTACATTCCTTATGGATCCTTTTATACACATTTCTACACAGTTCAGCCTCCATAGGTTCGGACAATGTTTGGCAGCACAGCATGCTGGTGAATGAGTTCAACCTCGCTTTTCAGTCTTTGATTGCAACTTTATTTTAACAGATTGATGATAAACAACTGTTTGAATTTAAAAATGTAAAAGTGAGGTTGTAAAAGAGCCTCTGACATTTCTTTAACTTAACGCAACTCACGATTTTTAGGTTGTATCGGGCTAGCTCGTCACAAAGGAGGCTAAATAACGCTCCAAACTTGCGCTAAAGTTTGGCGAGGAAAAACTGGCATGGTTGTTTTCAAAGGGGTCCCTTGACCTCTGACCTCCAGATCAGTGAATGTAAATGGGTTCTTTGGGTACCCACGAGTCTCCCCTTTACAGACATGCCCACTTTATGATAATCACATGCAGTTTGGGGCAAGTTATAGTCAAGTCAGCACACTGACACACTGACAGCTGTTGTTGCCTGTTGGGCTGCAGTTTGCCATGTTATGATTTGAGCATATTGTTTTATGGTAAATGCAGTACCTGTGAGGGTTTCTGGATAATATCTGTCATTGTTTTGTGTTGTTAATTGATTTCCAATAATAAATATATACATACATTTGCATAAAGCAGCATATTTGCCCACTCCCATGTTGATAAGAGTATTAAATACTTGACAAATCTCCCTTTAAGGTACATTTTGAACAGATAAACAATGACTAATCACAATTAACTATGGACAATCATGTGATTAATCATGATGATTAAATATTTGAAGTGATTGACAGCACTACTTATTGTGTTTTTATGGTTTTAAGGTTATTAAAGTTGCGCCGAATCCAGTTCCCTGGACAGGAGTGAATATTTAATATTTGAATACTAATAGAAAAGTCAATCAGATACAAGCCTCAAAATGCATTTCTGTGTAGCGACATCAAAAAGTAATCACCAACAGTGTGCTAAATGCAGCGGAAATGGCCAAAAATGGATTACAAACAGAAGCTGAGTGGTATAAGCTGTTGTTATGATCATATCCATCCCTCTCCCTGCAGATACATCCTCCTTTTAATCATGGTTCTCTCCTCCTTGCTCTGCTTTTCTATCTTTCCCAGGACCTCAAGCCAAGTAATGTGGCAGTAAATGAGGACTGCGAGCTGAGGGTAAGACTGACCTTCACTTAAACCTACGAACCTATAAACTCCATCAATTAAAAAAAACTGTCTTCCCGTCCTACAGATCCTCGACTTTGGATTGGCCAGGCAGACGGACGACGAGATGACGGGGTACGTGGCGACTCGCTGGTATCGAGCGCCGGAGATCATGCTGAACTGGATGCACTACAATCAGAATGGTAAGATATAATGTAATCTAATGAGCTTTTTTATCAAAAGAAAACTCAATAAATGATGCTTAAACCTCTGATGTTTCTCTTCCAGTTGATATTTGGTCGGTGGGATGCATTATGGGAGAGCTGCTGAAGGGAAAAGTCCTTTTTCCTGGCACTGACTGTATCCTTTATCAGTGTGGCAGTGAATCCATTGCAGTTTGCAGCTTGTTTCCACCTCTTAGCATCAAGCGTCCATTACCTCTTTTAATGTGCCCCTGTGGATGCAGACCTCTTGTGGATTTGCATTACAATCCCGGGCGTTTCTGAAGGGGAGGTGCGTCGACTGAGAGAAGCGGGGGAATGAATAGGAGCGATCACAAAAGGGTTGTTGTATTCGGTGTCTAAGAGTAGAGCTAAAACAAATTTGATTTACTGATCTTTGTGGATTGTGGGACTAGAAAGGAAGCTTCAAGCAATGCTCAGCAAGTAGAGTTTCAGTCTCTTCCGATGTGATGATAGTATGACGAGTCCTAACCAAGCCTCCAGGAAGAGCACCAAATTTTTTTTTTGGAACTTCCGTGTCCGTCACGTGATGCCATTGGGCCCAAAAAGACTTTTTCCCATAGACTTACATTGGGAAAGACACGTCTGTAACTCTGTAAATCAACTTCCCAGTACGAACACTTGCACTAATAGCCGAATCCAGAGTTTTTTCCCTTCCTCCATTCATGTGAATGAGCCCCAGACTGAGAGCTGGGAGGCGGGGTTAAAGGAAAACGTTAGTGCGTCTGCTCTATGGGCCCAATGGATGCGGGAGATCGCCAGATGATCCGGGTATCACTCGGCAGTCGAGCCATTTTGGCTTCACACGCCACTTAGCAACGCTCATAGGAATGAACAGGAGCCCGCCTCCAACGCTGTATCCACTTCTCTTTATACATCCATGGTCCTAACAGTCCTTAACTCCTCCTGCACTAAGATATTGACCAGCTGAAGAGAATCATGGAGGTGGTTGGGACTCCGACACCCGACCTGTTAAAGAAGATCTGCTCCGAACACGTAAGAGAAGGAAGAATGAATGGAGGAGTGATTGTAATGTTGCGTCCACCGACGCAGGCGACCTCTTCTAATTGATTAGTCATTCCATTGACATGGCTGTTTGATTGAGTAGTCGATATGCGTGAGCGTTGGGGTGATTGATCACTAACAAATCATCCACATTGTCACATGCCAACGCTGGTCTCTATTCGCAGGCGCAGAAGTACATCCAGTCTCTGCCCTTCATGCCCCAGCAGGACCTGGAAAAGATCTTCAGAGGAGCGAATCCGATGGGTGGGTGATACACCGCAGATTGGATTATCAGCTTCTTAAATTCAATTGGAAGGCTTCGAGAGGCTACCAAAGCTCAAGTTGTTCTCTCCATATTGGGAACGAGTAATTCGGTTATGCAGGTTTGGCCCCTTTGGGTTTAAACTGGTCTCCAATCTTCCTACCGCATCCCCTTTTCACCTCTCGTCTGTTTCTGTCTCCGTCAGCTGTCGATCTACTGAAGCGTATGCTGGTTCTGGACTGCGATGGGAGGATATCGGCCAGCGAGGCTCTGTCTCACCCTTACTTCTCACAGTACCACGATCCAGACGACGAGCCGGAGGCCCCGCCTTACGACCAAACGCTGGAGAGTAAAGACCGAACTCTAGAAGAATGGAAAGGTACAATAAAACACCTATTTCCCCTATTATAAAAATGTACAAATATTGTTTACTTCTCAATTTCTTTCAAAATAATGCTCTCACTTCCTTTTATAAACAATTGTAAAAGGGCAGGTTTTAATTTTGAGGAGGAAGTTGCATAAATTGACGCCGTGGATCCAAAGTTAGCTTCAAGCTGCAGAGCTCTTAAAAGGATAGTTTGGGTGTTTTTCAAGTGTATTACTTACAGTAGATGACGGTTGGGACTCCCTCAGTTCGGAGAAACAGACAGAAGTTTCCGCACAGAACCAAAACAATGTACTAAAATATATTTTAGCCACCTAAAAAAAATCAAGATCAGTTTAAGTGTACGCTATAGTTAGAATATTTTAGCTGGTTTACCTTGTCCTGCAACAGCTATACAATCTATGTTTCCGACGGAGAACTGACCATTTATGCTCTCGCCAAAGCCACCAGACTCCATTAAAAAAAACAGTAATTTTACCTTGCAGAACACGGGAGAAGCTGGTTTACCGCTGCCTCGTTTGTTTGTGTTGTCATGTGACTTTTGCTAGTTTGGATTCACCAAAGTCACACAATAGCAATCAAGGCAACGATAGACCAACAACTCCCGTGTTCTGCAAGGTTAAATTACAGTTTTTTTCAATGGAGTCTGGTGGCTTCGATGAGAGCATAGATGGATACAACAGCTTCAGTTCCCCCGTTGGAAAGGGCTGTCTGACGGGAAGGTAAAGCAGTGAAAATATTCTAAATATAGCGTACACTTAAACTGATATTGATTTGTAGGTGGTAAAAAAACGTTTTTCTGCCGGCTCCGTCCGCAGCTTTGCTTCCGTGCGGTAACTCCTGTCTGCTTCCGACCATACCGACCGTCATCTTACTGTAGGTAATGCACAGACTATGGATAAGTACCTCATACAACCCCACTTCAAAACACCCTAAACTATCCCTTTAATGTTGGGGATTATGCAATGATGATTTTAAGCTTGCATGGTTATTTGCAGGAACGCCATCTACACCACCAAAATAAAATTTGAGACATTTGAGAGATGCCGTTTATAACATCGTGAATATGAGTAGCCTACATTTCATTTCAGGAGGGGAGTTTTATGGTTTGTGAAATGCCCCGGAGCTGATGTGAGTCATTGTGGATTTTTTTTTCTTTGATACACCAGTACACCAAGCTGAACAAGCACAATTATAATAGCTCAGAATAAAAGCTTGCACCAGAGGACTCTGGGTTTCTGCATTATGACAAAAGTGTTTTTTATCACCTTAAGCAGGTTTGAAATACTCCTCACCTCCTCTTTACACCAATCCTAATCAACACTTCTAACATCTTTCCCCTTATATCTCTCTTGTGTGTGCACAGAGTTGGTATTCGAAGAAGTGAGCAGCGTCAAAGCATCCGGCGGCAAGACTGATAGCCTTCAGGCGGAGCAGTAAGCCTCTCTCTGCACTGCCTCAACCCCTCAACCCTGAAGAAGGACCACGTACTCAATGATTGATGAGAAGGACTGTGTGGCAAAAAAACACCTGAAGAAAACTCTGCATTCCCTCTGCTCAGCGTGACTGTGTTTGTTCGCCCTGTCATGAGTTTATTTGAGCAGCAGGGCAGGACGGTTCTTCACAGGATCATATGCACACACCGCAATCACGGGGGAGCATTTTAGAATCCGATAGAAGGAGCTTTACAGTCCAGAAAGTTGCTTCCTCTTATGTTTCCGTTTCGGCGAGAGTAAAATGAGGAACCATTTCGACGTGGCTGCGTCAGGGATCGCAGAGGACTCATACGAGGGAGCAACTTTACGGAACTAAACTGTGTTTACAGACTGATAAAAAAGGTATCGAAGGATGGAAAACAAAAAAAACGCACACTAGGATTTCCAAAGCAACGACAAGAGTGCCGTTTTGTCCCTCATCATGACAAATGCCATAAGCAGTTGGCCGCTTTCATATATGGAATTCATGTTTAAAGGCTTGCAGCGATGCCACGTCATGTCACAGAGCAGCTTAGCATTTAGCCTGCTTACTACTGCATGATTTTTGTGCATTTTATTATTACAGAATATTACTGGCATTGTATTATATATAGCCATTAAAGACTGCTTATTGCATCTGCCACGCTGCTGTGAAAGCAGCCTGAGGGTCAGAGAGAGAGAGGCATCACCAGGAAACCAACCTTTCAACCTGTTTTATCTTTGTAATTAAAGTGCAGTACGATAGAAAAAGCAAACAAAACACCGACTGTTCTTCCTCGGATGAGAGTCACCCTCTTCCTGCTTACAGAGTAGTAAACACCAACTGTGCTATTAATTAGCAACGTAATGAATATATGCCAAAGCCTGGAAGCAGAAGGACTGTGTTGCAGGTCTGTGTTTGTTTACAGTGCGACCTCGCTTCTCATATACAGTTTCCCCGCTGGTGGCTGATCACCTGTTGGCTTTGGCAGCGCTCCATCAGGTTGTGTCTTTTTACTGCCCCACGGTTTGTGTTTACAATAATTAAGATCATTTCTTAAACTGGAAAATAATATATTAGCCAGCTCAATGCAAGTAATGACTGGTCAAACACTCCAGGCTGATTATTCCCATAAATCATCTATATTTGGTTGCGAGTAGTGATCTTTTTTTTTATTTTAATGATGCTTGAGTGTTTTAATGATGCAGGGTGTACACATTCATTAGTGACCATAGTATAAAAGCACTAGGGATGTTCTTAACCTCGATTGTTGTGGGTGTTTTCAGTAACACTGCAGTTTTCATGGCTTATTGCAACATAAGAACGCCCTCGCAGGTAACGCACAATGCAGATTATCACAGCAAATGGCTGACTTCCTCACTGACGTTGTGACACTCATCTTGCAGCAGACTGGAGTTTTCGTTCTATAAAATATTTTTGCTGAGGTAGAAATAATCTGCTTGTGTTACAAACCACAGCGTGGAGAGCCAACGAACCACGGGTTTTCCAGCTTTAAGGCTGAAGGTCAGTGAAAATGTCAAGAGGTAAACGAGGACAACGCTGATGTTATGGAATCTATTACTTTGATAAGCTATTAAAAGAAATAAACTGTTGCATTTAAAGCATCTTTGATAATCGGATAACTACCTCTTCGTTTGCCCAGATTTTTAAGAAGAAGTTAAGAAGTTAAATGCATCACACTATAGTATATACTTAGATTGTCAGCTCCTGTTTAATGCAGCACAGAACTACAGTATAAGTGATGCACATGGTTGGCACTTAAACTCAAACTGAGGTTTAATTAGCTGCAGATACGCAACAAACAACAGAACAAGAAGTTAAGTGGAGGGTTCCTTAACTGATGCCAGTTGATATTTAGGCAGATAAATCAGGAGCACACATAAATCCAGTTCATATCTGACTGCTGCAGATGTATTCTTAAAGTTAATCTGGGTGGCCGGTGTAAAGCGGATGTCTAATGCCGTGTAGCAGCACTAGTAGCTCCTTGTGTTGGCTTAAAGGGATAGTTCAGGTGTTTTGAAGTGGCGTTGTATGAGGTACTTATAGTATAGTCAGAGTGTTACCTAGATGGCGGTCGGTACGCCCCCAGTTTGGAGAAGCAGACAGGAGTTACTGCATGGAAGGAAAGCGATGTACTGCTGTGGACGGGACCGGCAGCAAAACGTATTTTAGCCACCTAAAAAAAATCAGTTTAAGTGTACGCTATATTTAGAATATTTTCACCGCTTTACCTCGCCGTCAGACAGCCCTTTCCGACTGGGAACTGAAGCTGTTGTATCCATCTACGCTCTCGCCAAAGCCACCAGAGTCCATTCAAAAAACCTGCAATTTTACCTCGCAGTGCACGGGGGTTGCTGGTCTACCGCTGCCTCGATCGGTTAGTACGTTTGTGCTATTGTGTGACTTTGAATCCGAACTAACCAAAAT
>CAKAOH010004371.1:20320-52805 GCA_916701665.1 Sebastiscus tertius
CAACTCTCGTGTTCTCTGAGGTAAAATTACTGTTTTTTTCAATGGAGTCTGGTGGCTTTGGCGAGAGCATTTTTTGCAACTTAAGTTTCCCGTCGGAAAAATAGCTATACAAGCTGTCTTGCGGCAAGGTAAAGCCGTGAAAATATTCTAAATATAGTGTACACTTCAACTGATATTGACTTTTTTAGGTGGCTAAAATACGTTTTGTTGTCGGCCACGTCCACAGCGGTACATCGCTTTGCTTCCGTGCGACTTAAACCACTCAACTTTAACCAATGAGATTATTTCTGCCTCAAAGAAACATTACAACTAAAGCATACTTTTCTAGGAGCACAAGCAAGGAAACCTACTCTTAACTATTTCCCTTCCCCTGTAATGGTTCACACTGGAGTGCTACATGTAGCCTTTTGCGCAAGTCGTCCATTAACACTGGATGCAAGATGTTGAATTTACGGTCCAAATGAATCCAAACTGTCCGTCTCAGTCAAAGCGTGTTAGAGCTCTGAATGTTCAAAGTGTTATGTGCTTATGTGGATGTTGTATATGTATGTGGTGGATTTGAATAGCAAAACTGCAAAATCGAATGTATACGTATACCGTGTGTATGTTACAAGTTAGAAGTGTCTTTTGAATACTTGGTGGTGGTTATGTGATTCAACGGTAGCCATGGGTTTCAAATCACTTAACTGAATGTCAGCTGTCAGTTTTTCAAAATGATTCGGATGATTTCTTCATTCTTCATCAACGGGTAACATGACTTGGCAAGCCTTGGCTTCAACAGAATAAACTCCATCAGTTCAGTTAACTCTGTTCGTCAGTAACTTTCTTGTCTTATATAACATTCAGACTAGTCCAGTTTACCTTGTTCCCATTAGGAGGATTATGTGTAAGGCTCTTTCCTGCTGCTCGAAGCGAGTTTCATAAAGAATCAGTTATTCCAGTCTGCTGAGGAGGAACATGACCTCCAGCCGATCCGACGCCTATATGGGATGACGAGAAGAGGTGTGAACCAGGCATTAACGGTCAGTCAGGCTCCAAATACTAGTAGATTATACTTCCTAGAAGAGCGGAGGCATAACAGCATGATACATATTATATGGTTTTGGGGGGGATATGTTCAACAATTACATATAAGTACATAAGCTGGTTGTCCACATATAGAATAGGATAGAATAAAGTATAGTACAGTCTAGTCTAGTTAAGTCCAGTTAGTAGTGTACTATAGTATAGTAGCCTTTAGTATAGTATAGTATAATATAATAGCCTATAGTATAGTAAGTTGTGGCCTATAGTATAGTATAATATAGTAACCTAGAGTATAGTATAGTAGCATATATTATAGTATAGTAACCTATTGTATAGTAGCCTATAGTATAGTATAATATAGTAGCCTATAGTATATAGTATAGTATAATATAGTTGAGTAGCCTATAGTATAGTATAGTAGCCTATTGTATAGTATAATATAGTAGCCTATAGTATAGTATAGTGGCCTATAGTATAGTATAGAAAAGAATAGAATATTAGTCTAGAACAGTAAAGTATGGTATATTATAGTATAATATAGTAGTAGGCTATAGTATGGAATAGTATAATATAGTATAGTATAGAACTGTATAGTAAAGAATAGAATAGTATATATAGTCGCATAGTATGATATAGACTAGTATAATAGAGTATAGTGTAGTATAGATTAGTATGGAATAGATTTGTGTAATATAGAATAGCATAGTATAGTATATATAATCAGTACAGTATAGATTAGAATAGAATAGTATCATAGTATAATAGCATAACATAGTGTAATAGCATATAAACATTGTGATGCCACCAGAGGGCAGTAAAAACAACATGATTATAATTAAGATCAATATGTATATAGATTATTAAGCAACATGGACACTCTAGAGTAGAAATACACCAAACTCACAATTTTCAGATTTACTCACTGTAACTGTAATATAGAAGTATTATCAAACTGATCAAAATTACATTACATAAGTAGAAAAAGTAGGCTAGAAGTTATTTTTTCTGACCTTCTATGATGATCCTTATTACAAAGTTACAGGCTAGTCAGCTGACTCTGCAGGACTAGTATTAGTATTATTCTAGGGAGTATTCTAGGGAGTCTTCTAGGGAGTAGTCTAGGAGTATTCTAGGAGTATTCTAGGGGTATTATAGCCTCAGGGTGGGCAGATGTTTTGTGGTTTTCCCCCACATAGTAGACACACCCTCAGACTGCCCAGGGCGACCAGGAGCCACTCACAATGTGTGTGTGTGTGTGTGTGTGTGTGTGTGTGTGTGTGTGTGTGTGTGTGTGTGTGTGTGTGTGCGTGTGTGTGCGTGTGTGAGTGTGTGTGTCTTTAGGGGGTTTAACTGAAGCGACCCCTGAAAGCAAAGAGCTGCTGCTTCATCTGGAGGAATTTACGCACCAACAGAACAGAAGTCTCCTCTGCGCGTCTGAAGACAACAATAAAAACAACAACAACAACTCGGTTCGGTCACATGAGAGGACGAAGAGGACCAGACCCACAACCCTGCACCTCCAGCCTCGTCTAGTCTAGTCTAGTCTAGTTGGGTAGGTAGTTTGTGTCCATGGCTGTGCGCTCCAGGACGGGATACTACCGGCAGGAGGTGAACAGAACCGGGTGGGAGGTTCCGGAGAGGTACCGGGACCTGAAGCAGGTCGGAACTGGAGCCTACGGGACTGTCTGGTGAGTTCTGCAGCAACTTTAGAGCTCAGAGGAGTTACTGATTGAATGTTGGTGTCAGCTGACTACCCAAATGTGCCAAAATGCGCATATATATACATATATATGCGATATACATTTGTCTGTGCAATATCGTTGATGAAATATTCACCTCAAGTGCAATTACCTCTGTTTACATTAATCTATTTTATATTTTAAACTTCTAGTGTAACACTTCTGTTTATATTTTTTTATTACATCTACTTGACCTGTTTTATTTGCATTATAACTGTGTGTTTTACCTGTTATATGTTTTATCTGCCTCGTTTAGTCTTTAGTCAAGTATTTGTTTTAAAGCACTGACCAAAAGTGGCAAACTGTGAATCTCGTTGTATTTAATACAATGACAATAAAGCTTTCTATTTTATTCTATTCAAAACCACCTTTTTCTTTTGTATTTGCTGTATTATAATTTATGCACAGAGGCATGCAGAAGTGTCTTTATCTAAGTATTTAGTAGTATTTTAAGTATATATATGTAAAAACATCACAAGAAATGTTGAGCCTTTTCCTAATGCATGAAATACAAAGTGAAAGTACCTAAAGGGGCCACTTTTTCCTTATTTTAACCTCAGTACTTTCACTTCTATTTGCATATTGCATAATAAATGTACCAAATGCACATCCAAAACCACCTTTTTCTTTTGTATTTGCAGTATTATAATTTACGCACAGAAATATACAGAAGTGTCTCTAAGTATTTAGTAGTATCTGAAGTATATATATGTAAAAACATCATAAGACATTTTGACCCTTTTCCCAAATGCATAACAAACCCAACAATAAACTTAAAGGGACTGTTTGTAACTTTCAGAAATGCTTGTTAACAGCGACACCTGTGGTCGTTAAGTCAACGAAAGTCAGCGTCCTGTTGCTCGCACTTGTGCTCGCTCTAAATAGACATGAACGAGCATCGCTCAACACAGTGAGGCGACACACGTCAGCTAAAAGCACAATATCACTCTATATTTCAGCTGCTTGGCAGTAATGTTAGCTGACCAGACCAAGGTCTCTCCATGAATCAATGCTGATCCTAGTGTTGGCTTTTCCTGAAGAAATGTTATCGTCTCTGACCGCGGCCGGAGGGAACAGGGGAGACACCGGAGTTTTGGTCGGAGACGATAACATTTCTCTCTGCAGAGCCCCGTCACTTCACAAGACCTCCGGGAAACCTCTGTTGGTCTGGAGGAGCTGCAGCAGTTATTTCTGCACAAACGTCCACTGAACATTCACTAGATATCCTCAGAGCTACAAACTCTTCTGCAGTGTGGAGTGTGCGCACATGCACGTGAGAGGAGGAGCAAGAACGAGCGCGGTGCGTGAGTGAAGGCAGGCAGAGGAGCAGAGGAGCAGAGGAGCAGAGACTCCGGCCCTGGAGACCAAAGCTCCGGTCTCCCCCGCGTACTACGACTGCGGCCAACACTGTTTAACAGACGGGCTTCACTAGATACAACCAAGAGGTTTTGGTGCTTCCGTGGGAGTCTGAACAGCGTAGCCACACGCGAGCGCGCATGGGATACCGACCCGCAATGATTTATACGTGTAAAAAGTTACAAACAGTCCCTTTAAGTAAAAAGTACCTAATTGGCCACTTTTACTTTATTATACTGAAGTACTTTTCAGTACTTTCACTTCTACTTGTGTAATATTCCTGCAGCATCAGTCAGTACTGCTTGTGTGGGGTATTTCTGGTCAGCAGTCAGTCACAGCTGGCTCTGCAGGGCCTCCCTTTGCATTGTGTTGTATGGATGAGGGTCAACAAAGAAACCCACACCCCCCAGGCTCATTGTTGGAGGAAGTCAAAGAACCAGTTAACTGCATTTAGAGGAATGCACCACTGCATTGACTTCAATCACTAATACAGACCTTTTTTTAATTGTAGCTTGTCCTATAGGGAGAAAGGTGCAATTAATATCATGACTTGGGCACTGTTCCATTTAGATGCTATTAATTACACTTAGATCTCCTTATAGACGTTCAAATGTCGGCCGTGGTGGAATTTGGGTGCAACATTTGAGTTTTCAGGGTGAAATTGAACCTGTTCAAGCTTTATTTTGAATTCCATGATGTATGTATCTGTTTCCAGTTCAGCATGGGACCGCCGGATGGGGACGCAGGTGGCCATCAAGAAGCTTCATCGGCCCTTCGCGTCCAAACTTTTTGCCAAAAGGGCGTACAGAGAGCTGCGACTCCTCAAACACATGAAGCATGAAAATGTAAGAAGAAGTATTTTAATTAAAGCTGTACAAAAGAGTACAGAAGCAAAGCAAACTCCGGTGTTTTGTTTTTACAACAGCCGCTGCTGCCATTTTGGACTGAAACGCTTATGTAAGGGATAATGCACAGCGAGCCGATCATTGTTGTGAAAGAATTCCCAACGGCGATGCTAAGCGGAGCAGAGCTGTCTCTCATCGCCCTGAAGGGGATTCTTTAACAACAATGACCCGCTAGCTGTACATTATCCCGCTTATTTCACGGCTACTTACTTAAGAAATCAATATTTTGACACAAAAACGGTCCACCAGAGTCCGACATCAGAGCTGCGCCCATAGCAACGGTCTGTTATACATAGCAACAGTCTGTTATACATAGCAACGGTCTGTTATACATAGCAACGGTGTGTTATAGAGAAATAACAGACCACAGAACGCTGTGATTGACCAATCAGAATCAAGTATTCAACACAGCTGTGTAATAATATATTTATAATATTGTATTACTCAACACAGGCCATTTCGGTAGAATATGACAATAGAATAGAAATCAATTTGTTTTACTTTTGTACGGCTCTCTTCGTAGTCGCTTTCAGTCCAAAATGGCAGAATCGTAGCTCTGCTGCTGGGCACTGACGTTGAAATGGAACGAACAATTGACTTTACTTCTCGGCAATATACGTTCTTTGTTGAAGGGAAAGCGTCATGAGTAAATGTTATTTTAATCTGATTTGAATTTATGCTTTTTATTCTTCCTCATCAGGTAATAGGGCTGCTGGATGTTTTCACTGCGGAGATCGCGTTGGACCGCTTGCGTGACTTGTAAGTTCCCGTGCGTTCCTGATGCGTCGCCGACTATAAAATGGGTTCTTCTTCCACTGGAGTGATTGGACTTCTCTCGTTTCTCTTGTCCACAGTTACCTGGTGATGCCGTTCATGGGCACCGACCTCGGCAAGCTGATGAAGCTGGAGAGATTATCGGAGGACAGGGTGCAGTTCCTCGTCTATCAGATGCTGAAAGGACTCAAGGTGAACGCCACGGATACATGCATGTTACTCATGACCATCCAGTATCTGTTAGAGTAAATTATGTCTTAGTATCTGTTAGTTGAGCTCAAGTTGCTGACGCTGTTTGTCTCCTCTCTCTCCTCAGTACATCCACTCTGCAGGGATCATCCACAGGGTGCGTGAACTTTGACCTCTCAGACTATGAGCTTTGGGGGTGGGGGCACTTGCTCTTTTTCACACTCGATCCCATTCATCCTGATTCCCACACATGGGGGCTCTGTGTGTGTGTGTGTGTGTTTTTATGTCTTTCTAAACTCAACAGAATGATACGCTGTCTATTTAATTTGATATTGAAATGTTTCATATTCACATTCATAATAATAACGGGTGGATTTAGCCCTGGAAGACGCAGCAGCGTCTGTGTCTCAAGTGTGTCTTGGGAAATAAAGATTTTGATTAATATGATGAATATGGACTTATAAAATGATTTATATATCTATTTACATACGTACTTTGTTACCTGAAAATCTCTAGGCATTAAAATATAACCGATTTATTCCTCAAAGCATGAAAAAATGGCAAACAGATGTCTTCTGATGACTTCTCTTGATCTCTTTTGTTCCATATTTCTGTTTCCCAACAGGACCTTAAACCTGGGAATCTAGCCATTAACCCGGACTGTGAGCTAAAGGTACTCTAACTTCACATGAAGCTATGTTGTAACGTGAACATCCCATACACCTGAACATTTCAATGTTACAGTTCTGCTTTTTTCCCCCTCAGATTCTTGATTTTGGCCTGGCGAGGCAGGCAGACGCGGAGATGACCGGCTACGTCGTGACGCGCTGGTACCGGGCGCCCGAGGTTATCCTCAACTGGATGCACTACACGCAAACCGGTAAACACTCTTTGCATTTTGTGTGTGCAGAAAAAAAAGCAAAGAGACCAAAGCTGATGTTTGTTTCTCTCTGTGTTGCAGTGGATATTTGGTCGGCAGGTTGCATTATGGCGGAGATGCTGCTGGGAAAGCCGCTGTTCAAAGGAAGCGATCGTATCCTTAACTGTCATCAACACCGGGCTGGTTTTGTCCTCATTTGACCTCATCATTACATCATTTATTTGCCTGTTGTCACTGTCTGTACATGTTTAATCATCATACTAGCATTACAAGCTGAATAGAAAGCTCATATTTGAAGGTAAAATCCATGCAACAGTTTATACTTTGACCATAGCTACTGCCAGACCTGGACCAGCTCAGAGAAATCATGAAGATCACAGGAACGCCAGCTGCTGACTTTGTTGTGAAGCTACAGAGCCAAGATGTAAGTACTGGAGTTAGACGGACATATTAATGACAAACTCAATGCAAAATCTGTATGAAACAACTCACTGGCTGTAAAGTGGTTGTTAAAAGTTTGTAGTTTTCTCGCTCAAACCTCGGAGAGGTTGTTACAGTGCTTTCTAATAATGAGTTTAACAGCATTTTCATAGTTTATATCATATAAATAAGTATCAGAATGTCCACAGAAACCTCTCAAACCACTCCTGCTTCATAACCCTGCATTCCTGTTTGCTCAGTATGTTTGATGCATTCACACGAGCGTTTGATTGTTGATATATTTTGGGTGGAATAACACTTAAGGTGACTCACAGTGCCACTGCTGACAGATCATTACAGTCACAGAAAAACTTGAAACAAGCCTTACAAAATGTGTGTTTAATTATGTTTACAGTAAATTAATTATTAATTTAAATGTATTTTGGGAATTGTTTCCAAGTGTTTCACTACCACTGAACCACTAGCCTATGTTGTGTGTTACATTGCGTGAGGAAGTAACCCTTTAATTTAATAATTTCATCATGCATGTGTGTAAAATCCGAGACTGTGACTTATGAAATCCCTTATCTTACCAACCTCTGTCATCCTTCTCTCCAATTCCTCTCTCAACAGGCCAAAAACTACCTCAGAAGCCTCTCAAAAGTGCCAAAAAAAGACTTGCACTCTCTTTTCTCCAAAGCTAGCTCAAATGGTACGTACAGAACACCAGTCTAACTAGGTGTCGGTGCACTGAACTCTGTAATGCTGACCTTGACGTGTGTTTCTGCAATACAGCCGTGAGCGTCTTGGAGAAGATGCTGCTCCTGGACCCCGAGAGCAGGGTGAGCGCCTCCGAGGCCCTCGACCTGCCTTTCTTCAGCGAGTTCAGAGACGCCGAGGAGGAGACGGAGGCGCTGCCTTACGATCAGACCATGGACAACACAGACCTGCCGCTGGACCAGTGGAAACGTAAGAGAGAGGGGAGAGGCCGGGTTAGATTTAAAGCAGCAATAATCAAAACATTTATATTAAAGAGGACTTAATGCTCATTTTCAGGTGCATACTTGTATTTTGGATTTCTACTAGAACATGTTTACATGCTTTAATATAAAAAAGATGCTTTACTTTTCTCATACTAGCTGTGCTGCAGAACCTCTTAGCACCCTCTGTCTGAAACGCTCTGTTTGAGCTCCTGCCCCGCCCCCCTCCCGAAAGACCTGCTCTGATTTTTACAACCAAACCAAACTCTTCGGACTCTGCTCTAACTAGCTTTGTTTGAGGGCGGACCAAAGTAGTCGCTAGGCAGGTATTATGTAAATGTGTTACTTGATGACATCACAACGTTACGGAAGAAAAGGCGGGACTTCAATCGAAGCGTTTCAGGCAGTTCAGGAGCAGTGTTTCTGTGGGGGAGAGTAACTCCCTTTGGCGTGGACTTTGTAACTTTGCAGACCTTTTTAATGCACAAAAAACTAAATAACACACTAAAGGAAAGGGGAAAAAGCACAAAAGCATAATAGGTCCCCTTTAACAATGGATCAAGAGACTACGTGTAACGTGAAAGACGTCGCTCATAGTGACAAACCTGCAGAAAAGTATCAACAAATTCTGCTCAATTCCCTCAGAGTGTTTTAGCCTCTTCCAGCTTATTGTTTTTGTTTTAAGGCCCGCAACTTTAATTCTTTGGTTCACGCTCACCGCTCTCATCAACCTTTGCTTTCAGCCGCAGCAGCTGATTTTAGTGGAAAAAGTTCTGATAACTCACTGAACGCTACCGGACCACCACCAAACAGCAGACCGACACAGCTAGCGACTAGCCGGTGAACGTAGTGGAGCATTTAGCCGCTAAAGAATACAATAGATCTTTATTGTCATTGTGCATAAATAAATAAAAGAAGCAGAATATGGACAGGCGATAAAAGAGATAAAATCGATATAAAGTGACCAGTGCAGTTGTGTTTAAGTAGCAGCATATATGGTAGTATAGCTGAGATATGTGCAATAACAAAGTCAAATTTTTCCTTTGGGATTTGGTGGAGATGAAAACAGAGCTAAAAGGACATCAGGTCACATGAAACACACAAGTTTAAGGCTATATTCTCCTTTAAGGGACATTTAGTTTTGCTCATTTTCAGGTCAAATTGACAGTGTTCTTACAATACCTGATGTTTGCCAGAGGAGGTCACTGAAGATCTTCTTTTAACGTGTAATAATACACAGAAGGGGCCGTTTACTAAGTAGAAGTAAAAGAAAAAACACAGTTTTATGAGAGGAGAGGTGCAGGTGTTGAACTCGGATGTGAAAGTAGGACACAGATGTTATCTAGAACGGCTGATGATGTATAATCCCGTCTGTTGTGTTTGTGCAGGTCACACTTTCACAGAGATTCTGACCTTCAGGCCGAACAGGGACTCCAGAGAGACGTCACTTTAACAGCACACACACACCTGCACCCAAAAATAATATTTTCTTACTGACTTTGTTGTGTTTGTGTAGAATATTATTTAGTTTGTGAAAAGTTTTCAATAAATGTGATTTGCTAAGAGGCTCAGTTGAGTGTTTGTGTGCCAGATTATTTATCCATCATCCACAGACGACGTGTTTAAACTCACACTGCTTCCTTAAAGTCAGTCTATTCATTATGTCGCCTGTTTGCATTTTGATTTATTCTGATAACGGACGCTTTTCTGGAACTAAGGGCGAGGTCACCCATTGTACGGTACCAAGGTGAATGCTGGGAATGCAGAAGTGAATAATGTCGTCTCATATTAAGCACAGTAGGTTCCACAACTTCTCTTCATGTAAGGATGTTTTGATTGTGAATGACATGATGATGCCATGTCACATTTAGTTGCATATGTGTGTTTTTCTGATATAAAATCCCTATTTGTTTGGGACATGTACCCTTTTACGCATTGACACTTCCCTATTTGGGCCAGTCTCCAAACCATTACACCATCAAACACTCCCATAAACTGGCTCTGAGTCACAAGCCCAAAGACGGGAGCAGCACTACTCTGAAATCCTTTTCCATGAACTCTCTACTCTCCCCTCCCATCAAGCCCAACACTCACCAGTAAATATATCTTAAGTGGTTGCAGGGTGACTGTGGGTCACCTTCCACGGACTTTGATCTGCCATCAATTAACAGCTATAGACTTCTCATTAGAGTGACTAAGAAGGCAGATACGTTTCTTCCCGGCTCTCCCTGATAACAGCTGTTTGCCTGCTGATGTTGACTGACTGTTGTAGTGCTGGTTGATAGTTCCTGGTGGCTGTGCACTTCAGATTCTTACGGGACGATGGATAATACCTACATATCTAAACAATACGGACGATGCTCAAATCTCAGGAGGCTTTTGTTGCTGCTGTTTCTGGCAGGTAATACGAGGATACTCTTTCTGACAAACGTTTATGTTTAGTTGTGATAATATGGTGCTTTGGAACAGTGTGAGTGCTGCCGTATTGGTTTTAATGGCTGTTGGGAAAATGTTTTTCACTTTGTGTATATTACCTGTTATAAATGTGATGGATCATGAACTACAGTAGACTTTTGTGTGTTTTTTTTTCCATTTCAAGTTACTTTATGCTTCTGGTCCTCTACATCTCAGAAGAAATATTGTATTTTTTACTCCAATACATTAATTTGAAAGCTAAGATGAAGATTTTAGATACAAAAAAATTAGCAGCTTTTAAAATATGAAGCATTGTTGTAGATTAAACTACACAACATTATATAAAGTAGTTACAATGAGCTCCACCTCAAGCAGCTACAACAGTAAAATGCTACTACCAATCCAATAATACAATACATTCACATTTTTGTCTGCATAATGAGTGCTATTCGTTTTGATACTTCAAGGGTATTTTGCTGATAATATTTCTGTACTTTCCCTTTTTTGAATGCTGTATTTCACACGTAATGTGGTATTTGTAGGCTACATTGTTGTATTGCGAGCCCATTTAACATTTGCATCGTTTAATGGTAGCACAAATAAAGTTAGCAAACTGACTCATTACGCAGCAGCCTTAGTTAATATTAGTCAAAATAAGCTACTGGTCATGCCAGAACTAGTAAGGAAGTAGCAGCAACATTATTTCTTCTTTGAAAAGTTACATAGTCTAGCTTTAAATAAAGGACGTGATATGTTTTCTATTATGGAGGAAGGAACCTGCCAAAATAAAAAATAAATTAGTAAAAAAATTAATTACTCGATAAATAAATAAATGTGTCATTAAAATAAATAAATGTAGCCATTAATTAATTTATAAGATGTGACATATATTGATATTTCTGTTTTAATTTGTTTCTTTATTTATTTCTCTTTGTATTAATTTGCTTATTTATTTACTCTTCTGTTTTATTTTCCCTTTTATTCATTTATTTTATATTAAATGTATTTATTTAGTTTTGCATTTGTTTATTATTTATTTTTAAATGTGTGTACTTATTCGTGTATTTATTTCTGTTTAATTTTAACATTTATATATTTATGTATTTTTAATTAAATGTATCTATTTATTTTTGCATTTATTTTTTGTTTATTTATTTCTGAGGTGAAATGCAAAGGGAAAATCCTGCAGAAATAAATAAATAAATATATTTAAAAATAAATATTAAATAAATATGAAAAAATTAAAAATAAATGCAAAAATATATGCAAGTTAATACAAAGACAGATAAATAAAGAATCAAATTAAAACAGAAATATCAATTTATGCAATATTTTATCAATTAATTAATGGCTACATTTATTTATTTTAATGACATATTTATTTATTTATTTATTTATTTATCGAGTCATTTATTTTTTACTAATTTAGTTTTGATTTTAGCAGGTTCCAACTGCCAAATTTGACAAAAAAAAAAAAAAATCCAAATCAAGGTCAGCTTTTGCCATATCACACCATCTGCTGAAGATGAAGACTGGCAAGCTTAGTAGCTAACGATTTCATCCACAACACTTTTATAAGTTCTGTGTGTCAACTCTAGCTTAAAGATCAGCCATCAAAGTTCAGTCTTGACCTTGGAAAAAGTAGTTTGACAAAACAAATGGACTGTGATTGCTTAATGTGTTGAAACATGTTTCCATTGGGTGTGTAGGCCTTCAGCCAGCGCTGTCTACAGACGAAGAGAAACCTGAACTAGATGACGACGATAAGGGTTAGTGACTTTACATTCAAATAAACAATAAAACCTATTGAAGATGCTATCTGTATCGATCTTAATGTCCAGATACTGAAAGAAATCACTGTAAAGAAAAGTGTTTCTAACTCATAGTGGTAATTGTGACATTTTCAGACGGAGAGAAACTCAACTGTACAATCATCGGTCCGGACTACGTGACTGTGGGTGTGCCGAGCAGCGTCGAGTGCGTTTCCAACTGTCCTACATGCACCTTTTCCATGTCTCTGGACGGACAGAGTGCCCAGGGTCAGAGCAACGAGCTCGCCTTCACTGTTAACGGCTGGGCGGAGGCCTTAACGGTGACGTGTTCGGTCACACGTGACAAAACAGGGCTGACTGCCACGGCAACAAAGCAACTTCGAGTGTTAGGTAAGTGACAGCTGATCTGTATTTTTAAAGGTGTTAAATGCAAGATTGGGAGTGTTTTTCAATACAGTGCTGCAGGAATGAGTCCTAAAACCTGTGTGTGTCTGTGGGTAACACAAGCTGAAGAGGTTTTAACGTTTTGTTCTACAATATGAAATATGTCAGTAAATATCGACATTTTGAAGCCTTTATGTGTCTTAAAAAAGGCGGTTAAATGAGACTACTAAACGTCATCACGCCGACTCGTCTGCCTTTACAGCCTTGTTGTGTTCGTTTATAGCCTAACGTTAGCTTTTTACTAATAGTTGTGTTCATTTGTGAGGATTATCTTGAATAAACGTGCAAGTATCATAATTGTTTGCTTGACACAGAGCTTTTTTTTCTGCAATAATCCAAAACCCAATTGGCTTTTTGTCAAGGGAACCCAGGGAGATGCTAACTTCCTGATTGGCCTACAAAAATACGTCATCCCTGGAGCACGCTACGCCTCCGCACAGCTCTCAACATGGCGACAGCTGAGGCAGTGGCTCATAGCTATCACTGCTAACAGCGCTAACTGTGAAAACAAAGGCAATAGTGGCAAACTATTAACCTGGGGGGGAACCGGAGGGTTGGTGCTACGCTTCTGCAACGGCGTTATCAGCTGTAACCGCCGTATGATAGCAGTGCAGAGTGGTGGTCGTGAACTAGCCATTGGGGCACGCTCACATGCACTAAAAGGCATGCGAGGCGGCCCGGCCATGTCAACAAAGCACAGAGAAGCTCTGATTACAACAAACACAGACGGAGAGTGACTTCAGAGCACCTTCTGTACCAGAGCTTGCAGAATAATTGTCCTCTGTGCTTTGTGAATGTCTTTCCCTTCTAATGACTCACATATTTGTGTTTCTCACCTTTAGCTGGACCCGCCAACGTTTCCATCACAGGCCCCGATATGATGCACCCATCAGTGAGCCACACCTACAGCTGCCACGCCTACTGCCGGCCGTCTTGTAGCTACGCCTGGAGGACGGATAAAGGCCCATGGCTTAGCGGACAAGGGAATGTTATTTCTATCACTCCTCAGGAGACGGACAACTCCAAAATGCTCATCTGCAAAGCCACCAACAGTGTGTCTGGGCTGTTTGTCGCTGCGACTCGAAACATAGCGGTGACATGTAAGTTAAGAGTTTCACTAGAGGGTTGAAAGGTCTATTAAATTTGCATTTTTTTAATCACGTATTAGCTTTTTCTGAGCTCTCCTCACTATCTCTCTTCCAGCTGGTCCATCAAATGTTCAGATCATAGGCCCCGACGTAATAGACATTGCAGAAACGTATAAGTTTACGTGCACCGCTGACTGTCTGCCTTCTTGCCGCTACGTGTCGTCTGTGAACAATCTGACCGTGAGGGGCAGCGTGATCGAGATAACCTTTGATTACCCTGAAAAATCAGTCACTCTCAAGTGTGAGGCACAAAACACAGCTTCAAAGAGGACAGCTACGGCCGTAAAGACTATACAAATAACAGGTTGATTTCATGTACGTCATCTTACATCATATATATTAACACTGTTAACTGTTATTTGACCTGTATTTCTTTTTCTTGTGTTCAGGGTCAGATCGCAACCTGTCCACTCGTCCTGAAGGGACCTCAGCCGTGCTGCTGCTGCTGGCCTTCATGATTTCTGCTCTACTGTAGCGTTGTCTGATCCAGCAACATGTTTTGGTTGCTTTTTTAAATGTTATTCTTAATTTTATGGGTCTCAACATATTATTTCTATAATCAATAATATAATTAACCTCTCAAGACCTATAGGGTGCTGGAACGTTCACCTAGACAGACATACCCAAAATAAATCAAGAATAGCTCCACAACTAGCAGGTCTATCTGCATGATCTTGGTCTCTATGGAGAGGTAAGACCTCAGAGAATTCATCCCGGTGTGGGTAACATTGTGACCGTTACTATGCACGAGTAAATTGTGATGAACAATCTTTGCCATGCACAGAGACGCCACTGAATTTATGCAGCAACTCCTTGACTACAACTGAGCCAAAGCAGATATAAATAACACAAAGCACATAGATTCTACAAAGGTTTTAGTAAAGATAGGACCAGGAGGACTCTCCATTTGGCCACTTGGATACCCAAAGTGTGCCAAATGGTGTTTCTACCTCTTGAAAGGGAATTTGGCTCTAAAATACTCCTGATATCCACTACAGGAGGCTCTGTGCACACAATGGAGCCTTTGGCCAAGACCTTTACCCTGTGCATCATCACGTTCTACCATTGTGCACAGTATAAATCAATAAAAACAACAACTAAATTGTATAATTTTGACTCCAAATGGAGTAGTTTTATTATAATAATGAAATATGATCAAGTAAAACTTAGATAATAACAAATAAGATCAATAACAATGTAACTAAGAGAACAAAAAAGAATCCAAAGTAAAGTATTTACAAGTAAAAATACAATTTGTTGTGCGTTGATTTTGTAACTTAAATATCGAAATCATTGCCAAACGAACATTGTTTGGACAAAATCCACTTGGAGTGTTGTTTTAGTCGCGTTACGGCCTCATCATTTAGAGACAATTCGGAAAAAAAGACCCCCACAGCATTTTATAACGTTTTTAAAGGCAGTCTTTTAACGCACAGCTCTGCCAAAGACGAAACTGGGTTTAGTCGGGTAAAAGAAGTTAATATTAATATTGTTAATATTGTAGTTTGTTATATTTTATTTCTTATCATTTGGTACAATTATTTTAGCTGTAATATCAGGTACAGACTTATTGTTCTTAACATCATAAAAATAATTTCTCTCTCTGTCTTTGTCTCCGTCTGTTTGATCTTTCTTTCTGTGTAGTTGAACTGTGGAGAGTTACTGACTCATGTCCCGGTAATCACACGCTGCATTCTTTCCCCATTAGTGTCGTATGTTGACAGTAGACTGAACCCTGTTTGAACTTCCTAGTGAGAAGAGTGGAAAAGCACTTCAACGTCACAGTGTCCTCATGTAAATGTCAGAATTTGTTGACTTCCACGTTGATACATTTGAAATGTTGATGTCTATACATAAATAAAATGCACTGATGACTTTTACCACAAGACTCAAGACACCTTTTCTTCTTCTGCAAGCCAAAATTCTGGGTGGTCACAGTTAGGGCATGGGAGTCCTTCACCAGAAAAAAAGGAAATAATTACGCAATTTTCCACACTTTTTCATACTGTATATATTCAAAGACTTTGGGCTGAATCAGTTTTTCTAGCTCATTAATTTCCCACTTTTCATGTCAATTATTTGTGCTGATGGTTATTGAAAATGACTTATTCCGACTTTTTTTCTCAAAAAGTTACGACTTTATTCTCGTAATATTACGACTTTTTTCTCGTAAAGTTATTCTGGTAATATTACGACTTTTTTCTCGTTAAGTCATGATTTTATTTTTGTAAAAGTACAACTTTTTTCTCGTTAAGTCATGACTTTATTCTCATAATATTACGACTTTTTATTCTCTTAATATTACGACTTTATTCTGTAAATCTCAGATGTTTTTTTCCTCAATGTGGCCCTAATACTCCGTGGTATATTTGCACTTTAGCCCTCACTGCATTGGACTTATACACTATATACTTAGACTATAAACTGTGTTACCTTCATCACAATGATCACATGTTTTGCAGCTCCAGAAAGATTTTTTTATTTTATTTTTGCCTTTAATGGCTCTGTTGCTAGTAACGGTTGCTGACCCCTGGTGTAGAGGCTTTAAACTGGAACTATTGTTGTGACTGAAGGTGTCAGATTGATGGACTTGATTCGGCCTTGGCTCCACCTGCTGGTTGGATAGTGACGATACACCACTGAGATCTGTGATTAACACAGGAGAAGTGGGTGTGATCTCACAAGTGCATTTAAAAAAAGCACTTACAATGTGTATATATTCTCCGTAGGAAAGTGCCATGTGTTAAAATGCAATCTAAATGGAAAGGCCGGTTCAATACATCCACACACTTCAGGTATAAGTGTTTACTGTAATCTTACGTTGGCAGATAGCAGTGACAGTTAGAGGACACACCCAGGGTTCATATCAGTCTTTCTGAGAAGTGCTTCACTGTTGTTTGTACTTTTACTTTGATAAAAACAAAGATGCCGTTTAAATCACTCCCAACATCTGATATTTAATTCTAAAGGTTTGATTTACACCTGCATCACTGGCACATGCTTTCAATAGGGATGTTGTAGAAGAGAAGAAGTAAGACCGACTTTACTGTCTTTCAAAGGCCGTAGCAGGTTCAGTTTTAAAGCTAGAGTGAAGGTACAGATATCATATGAAACTAGGAAACCTGAGGAAACTATTGGTGTCATACATCACATGTCATACTAGCGGGACTTGGCGGGAAGAGACTAAATAACGCTTCAAAGTTAGGCTAAATTTTGACGAGGAAAAACTGGCATGGCCATTTTCAAAGGGGCCCGTTGACCTCTGACCTATTTTCGCCTATTCTAAAATGGTGTGTTTTGATATTTCTGCATACTGGGGTCCCTAAACAGTCTTGGAATTACATAAATTGGGTATCACTGTAAAGCTGAGACTCTTGTGGATCCAAAGAGCCCAACTGTATTCATGTGGGATGATGTTAGTCCCCATAGGAGACATTTCATTGTAGTGAGACCATTTTTTTTAAACTTGACCTCACTGTATAAAATGACCTGTGGTGACCTCTAGGATAATCACAGCCTCATGAAACTTTACAGCCACAAACCTAGAGCATTCAGAGGATGGATGGATCAAACTAGAGACCTAGAGCATTCAGAGGATGGATGGATCAAACTAGAGACCTAGAGCATTCAGAGGATGGATGGATCAAACTAGAGACCTAGAGCATTCAGAGGATGGATGGCTTTCCTAGCTAGATTGACAATCTAGCAGTTTACAGAGCAGAAGTGCTCGCCATCCAAAAAATGCAATTCTTGTAGAAATCTCCAAAATGTCAAAAGTTTTTGATCCTAAATCACAGCATGGCTTTTTCTTCGGTGTTCCTCAAGGTCTTGGTGTCTTAATGTGGTATTTTGGAGGGATTATTAATCATTATTATCAATTCTTGAGTGGTAAAAAATGGTTAAATCTAGCAACAAATCTGTGTAACAAATGATATCAACCCCAAAAATTGTTGCAACAACTTATGAGACAAGATAGAGCATGGGGATGACCATCACATACTTCCATCATTATTTTCTAAACCTGTATACACTGATTTATGACTAGAACATCTTGACACACAGTGCTGAGCTGCATCTCAAATTAATCTTCAGGTTCTCAGCTTTCAGATGATGAACACCACTTCTATGTGACATCTACTGCTGACCTGCTATCTCCCCCTAAAGACCCTCTAAAAAAGACAAAATCTAAAGTCTATTGTTGGTCTCAGAGAGTTCTGTTATTAACAGAACCACAAAGAAAAAAACAAACACATATCAGATCCTGCAGGCGGCTGCTGGAGTTGTTCTCTATCAAGCCGCTGTGATAAATTGAGTTTACAATCTTTACAACCGCGGGCATATACGAGAAACAGACGGAGCCACATTATCTGACCTGAATCAAGTGTGCAGACACAAAAGAAAACCACAACCCACAATCAGAAGACAAAACCACACGACACGTCGGCCGCTTGCTTGCATCACGCCCTCTGCAGAGATTAATGGTGATGCATGGTGATAACAGCGGGCAAGGCCTTTTATAAGAGTGTGGATGGTTATAAGAGTGTTGGGTAGGTGTTCAGTCTGTCTGCAGCACCATGGATCATCACTCAGCCTGCCTGCTTCTGCTGCTGCTCACCTGCCTTGCAGGTAACATGCTGGATCATCAGCAGCATTTTAGCAGAATTATCAGTTACATTTTAGACATTATTTACTGAAAATTTGATTTCTTTTTTGTTCTGTTGGGTTTGCAGTGTTGATTGATGTTAATGTAATCTCTTTTCTCATAACCAAGGTTTTTCTGCCAGTGAAACTGCGGAGGGTAGAGCCGTGGGGGAAAACTCATGTAAGATCCTTTTAATTCAGATTTTTATGTTAAAATGGATCTGACTTATTCTGTCCCAATACCGAAAGCGATACCTGGGCTTTGGGTATCGGCCAATACCGAGTCAAGGCTGCGTCTCTCTTTTTGTGCTGTATGTCATGGTCTTCATCATAGGCTTCAGTTTCCTTTAATATTTATATATTAAAAGTCTTGTGTTCTGCGTCCTCCTGCAGACGGGCCGTCCTCGGTGAAGATCGATGGGGTCGATGTAGTGACCGTGGGAATCCCGTACGGTTTCAAGTGCACGGCCGATTGCTTCCCGGGCTGCAGGTTCAGCTGGAGGAGGGGTAACGTGACCTCTCAGGGTCCTGAGCTGAGCCTGCAGCTCCTGCACATAGAGCTGACACAAACCCTGACCTGTACGGTGGTGAACCCCGCAACAAAGAAGTCAGCCACTGTCCACAAGACGCTGCAAGTGACGGGTATGAATAATTCAAATTCATGAGTTCCCTCAGCAGCACCACTTCCTCTCAACCAAATCTATTTCCAAACTTTCCAGCTGGGCCATCGAACGTACGGATCAGAGGTCCAACCTATCTGACTAAAGGAACCGCGTCCACCTTTACCTGCTCAGCCACCTGCTACCCCTCCTGCAGCTACACATGGACTACTACCTGGGATGATGAACAGCTCAGTACTAAGGAAGGCGACACCATTTCTTTCCCTCCATATGCCAGTACTGTCCTCCAAGAAACTCTGACGTGTGAGGCTGAGGACACCGTCTCACACCTCTACATCTCTACCACTGTGACGCTGCCGGTGGCAAGTATGTGAGAGAACTCACCTCGAATGAGGATTAACAATCAATGAGCAACAAACATTTGAAATCAACCCCGCTGGTTATGTTGAGTGGGAAAAATGTGTGTGCTTAACTGTTAAAGCAGTTTAGTGATGAGATGAGATGAGATGAGATGAGATACAGTAAGATACGATACAGTAAGATACGATACGATACGATACAGTAAGATACGATACGATACGATACAGTACGATACAATACGATACAGTACGATACGATACGATACGATACAGTACGATACGATACAGTAAGATACGATACGATACAATACGATACAGTACGATACGATGCGATACAATACGATACAGTACGATACGATACGATACGATACGATACGATACAGTACGATACGATACGATACGATACGATACGATACAGTACGATACGATACGATACAGTACGATACAGTACGATACGATACGATACGATACAGTACGATACGATACGATACGATACAGTAAGATACGATACAGTAAGATACGATACAGTACGATACGATACAGTACGATACGATACGCTTTATTGTCTCGGACATGATGGAAGTCAGTGAAATTGTTCAAATTCAAATTTTATTTCTGTAACTGGCTAACTAACATAAATTACATTGTGACTCAGATTTGTGATTAGCTATTTTTTGCATGTAGATATAAACGGCTCATTCTAAAGGTAACAAAAACACACGATTTGTATTTACAGGTGATTCTACACTAAAGAAAACATACTTATTAATTTCTGCCTATAAATCCTTCTACATGTTACACACTGTTCCTTTAACATTTCAGTGGTTTTAAAAAATAAAACTAGTTGCTGATGAGAAGAAAGAGCACAAAACATTCAAGCTTCTTTTTCGCAAACTCTCTCTTTAGGCATATCCGACGTTGTCATTCAAGGTGACGGCACAGTGACGATGGGGAAACAGTACAAATTCACATGCTTTGCGTTGTGCAACCCGTCGTGCGGCAGCTTTACTTGGACGTACATGGGGAAGATTTTCCATGGTGACCAAATCCAGGTACCCATCTTGCATCAGGGGGACAAGAAAAAGTTTGCCAGTCACCTGGAGATCACTTTTAGTGACTACTCTAAAATTGAGCCTCTGACCTGTGAGGTAACAAACAGTGCATCTCACGCCACTGCCAGCGCCACGAAGGACCTCACCGTCATTGGTGAGTCTGTGACATTGCTCCCACCTTGATTTCTTTAATAAAAAAATGGTATGAGGTAATCATGTCTTTCATGTTCTCCCTGCACAGACCCCATCTCAGTGCGTCCCTCTTCCAAGGGCAAGTCAGAGGCAGGCATGCCTTTCTCTCTGAAGTGCGTCGGCTCTCAGAACCCGGCCTCCGTTACATGGCTGAAGAACAAACACCCAATGCCGGCATCTGAAAGAGTGCATTTCTCCCCCGACAACATCACGATGACCTTCAGTCCTCTCCTGCAGGAAGACAGCGGTTTATACCAATGTGTGGTGACAGAGGTGGGGGCCCCCATCCAGTCTGTTGGCTACGAGATGCAAGTATTTTGTGAGTATATACAAGGGTCATCACAGTTACCTCATTATGTAGTCCGTGTCCAACATGCTTGAGAAGTGGACCGGGGAAGGAAAGTTGCCTCATTATCCTGTTTATTATAAGAAATACTGATTTAAAACGTTCATGCAAGCTGATGTTATTTACACGTTTCTGCTATTTACATGTTTCCCCAAAAATCAGTCTGTAGTAACTATCATCTGTTCTACCTCCAACCGCAGACGGGCCGTCTTCGGTTGTGATCACTGGGGTCGACATATTGACTGTGGGAGTGCAGTATGATTTCAAGTGCTCAGCCAGCTGCTACCCAACATGCTCGTTCACCTGGACCCGGGGTAATGTGACCTCTCAGGGTCCGACGCTGAGGATGCATCTTGGGGAACTACCGCCGACGCAAACCCTGACATGCACAGCACGCAATCCTGCAACAGGAAAATCAGCCACTGAACAAAAGATGCTGCAAGTGAGAGGTAATACAAAAAGTGAATTCGAGCTTGTGTTTGTTTTTTTTAAGAGGAATGCCTAACTTTCCTTTCCTTTTCAGCTGGACCATCAAATATACGCATCAGCGGTCCAGCCTTCCTGACCGCAGGAGTTGCGTCCAACTTTACCTGCTCAGCCGACTGCTACTCCTCCTGCAGCTACTCGTGGACGGCTACCTGGGAAGGGGAGCCGATCGCTGTTGCACAGGGCAACGCAATTTCTGTCACTCCACCTTCTAGTATCCTCGCCTCTGAAACTGTGATCTGTAAGGCACAGGACACCGTCTCGCATCTCTACATCGAAAAGACTTTGCAGCTGCCGGTGGCAAGTATGTGAAAGAACAATCAATAAGCACCGCTCCACCTACTGGATCGTTTGAATTTGATGACATTTCGATTGCACACATGTTCTGCTGTAACCTGAAATGTGTTTTGTCATCTCCTTCTGTAGGCTTATCCAACATCACCATTTATGGTAACAGCGCAGTGGCAATGGGAAAACAGTACACATACACATGCATTGCTACATGCAATCCGTCCTGTGCGTTGACTTGGACGTACATGGGGAAGACTTTCCATGGTGACCAAATCGAGATACCCATCTTGCATCCGGGGGACAAGAAAAGGTTCGCCAGTCGCCTGGAGATCACCATTAATGACTACTCCAAAATTGAGCCTTTGACCTGCGAGGCAACAAACACTGCATCGAACGCCACCATCACCGCCACTAAGGACCTCACAGTCATCGGTGAGCCTGTGATATTGCTCCAGCAGATTTTGTATTGGTTTGAGTAACATGTTATGACACCGGTGGACTCGGGGCGCTGCAAAAGTGGACTCTCGGATTCCCCTATGATTGATAAAACATGATAAAGAGCCCTCAAAGGTGCCCTTCCAGTAGACCATAATAAACTAGCAATATTCATCACTTGATATGTGAATATTCTCTCCTCACAGACCCATTCTCAGTGCATCCCACCTCCCAGGCCCCACCGGTTGCAGGCAAGTCGTTCTCTCTGCAGTGTGTCGGCCCTCGGGGCCCGGCCTCCATCACGTGGCTCAAAAACGGACGGCGAGTGCCAGCAACCGAAAGAGTTCATTTCTCCCCCGACAACATCACAATCACCTTCAAGACTCTCTTGCGAGAAGACGGAGGGTTGTACCAATGTTTGGTGGTAGAAGGTGGGAACCGCCCCCTCTTCTACAACACACTGTCGGTAGCAGTTGAGCGTGGAACCCCCATCCTGTCTGTTGGCTACAAGATGCAAGTGAACTGTGAGTATACCAGGGTCATGAATGTACTTGTAGGGAGGAGGTCGGGGTGGATAGGCGGGTCAAAAAACACCAGGACTTTCACCCAGGAGACCGGTGTTGGTGTCTCGTGTGAAACCAGAAGTGAAAGTTGAATTGTTTGTCACGTAACTTACTTAACATACTCAACATTTCCGGCCTTATTTTAACCCAAACCCTGATCTTTTCCTAAAGCTATTTAAGTAGTTGTCACGTAACTTCCGTACTTAAGTTACAAAACTTCCGGTGTTATTTAAACCCAAACCGTGATCTTTTCCTAAACCTAACTAAGTAATTTTGTTGCCTAAGCCTGACCAAGGCGATCTATTCCTAAACCTCACTGAGGAGTTTTATTTTGAAAAGACTGGAGCGCAAATTAACACGTGCGTCACATGAAAAAAAGGGGAAATTCGTGTCTATGTCTTCTCTTTATGGTTGTGTTATATTATCCAGATGGGCCGGATGAGGCGCTTATTGGGAAACCCAACAAAGGGCCGGTGGGTGAGGTGATGTTCACCGAGCCTGGATCCACAACAGAGCTGCGATGTTCAGCCGACTGCTTCCCCGCCTGCCACATCAACTGGGTTTACAACGGAAAGCCCCTGTCCACAAACGCCACCATATCCTTCACACCTGTAACACCTCCGTACGAGGCCGCTCTCATCTGTGTGGCGTTCAACTCGGTGACAAAGCAAAACAGAACAGCTTTGACCACAGTGGTGGTGCCTGGTAAGAGGTTGAAGTTATGATACCACGAACTTTACTGCATGTCTGCACCTGTTTGAGTACGGTTGTTGTAAAAGGTTCAGCATGCTTTGGCTTGTATTAATGGCTCTTCTCTTACAGACGGACCAAAGTATGTGACCATTGAAGGGCCGGACGCTCTTGAAATCGGGGTTACAGCGAGCTTTACGTGCAAAGCTGAGTGCTCTCCTCCCTGCACCTTCAAGTGGATGTTGTACGGGAAGACAATGACGGGTAGCGTGATTGACATCACCATGAACCGTCACGTTTCCAAAGAGTCCATCAGCTGCCAGGCTGAGAACCCGTACGACGGGAAGACGGCGGCGGTCAACGAGACGCTCGGTGTCTCAGGTAGGCTGTTGTTGGAGTTTTGGAGTGTATTTAGACGGTTGTAGCAGTTATTTAACTCTCATTTATGTTGCTTTTTGCTGCAGATCCTCACTGGTGTGGATGCTGAGACACTGGAAGAACTTCTTCAACTATTCTCCTGATCTGCAAAATGCTCTGAAGCACCAAGTTATAGTTTGACAATCTTCTTATTAATGACACTTTCTGTATTTACTCAAGCATTGTGTACTCTTAACTGTGATGGACTGGCGACCTGGACAGGGCGTTTCCCTTGACTTTAGCATAATGCATGCTGGGACAGGTTCCAACCTCTTTGTGACCCTGAACAAGATTAGACAGGTATAGAGCGACGATATGGATTGTGTGCTTGAGTAATAAGTCTTCGGGGGTTTTAATCACAGATGGCTAATCTCATTTTCTTCCATGATATATATTCCCATTTGTCTTGCCAAACAATATGCACCATTATGCTTAATAAACAATGAACTACTGTACGTTTCCCTGATAATTCATCACCCGTGTGACACATCTGAGATTACGTAGAGTTCAAAACTGTTTTTTTACTTCTGCAGTGACTGATTCAACAACACACAAATGACAAAATAACACCTTTATTTGTTGTTCAGCTTCTGAAAAGAGACGTGTCATTTCTCACACAGTTCTCTCATCAGTCAAACTGAGCCGGTTTAGCTGATGAAATGTCCGTTGTTGGTTTGTTTTGGAACATTCAAACAGGGCAGAGTACTCACAGAGACCGATCCAGACTTGTGCTGCATTCAAACAGTGTTGTTAAGTTGGAAATTCACACTTCCTGTTGATAGAACATCCCTTCTGGTTGGGGTACAATCGCTGACAAAAACTATTTCTCAGGTTTGCATGCTCATATGGAAACAGTTAAACATACACATTTACACAGTAATGTTGCAGAGTTCACCCGTCACACTAAAAAGGTCAGAATAACAGCCTACAATTTGTGAAGTTCCAACTTTAGATGAAAGCAGTGTTATGAAGAGAGAGAAAGTAGATGACATCATGTTTCCACAGGTCCATAACAGAGCATCCATCCATCCATCCATCTTCAACCGATTATCCGGGTTCGGGTCGGTTCTTTCGGTCATGACCCAACCCTCATGACCAGAGGTGAGAGTGGGAACGAAGACAGACAGAGCAGTCTAGTTTAATGAATATGAACTGAATTTAAAGGGCGGGTTCATCTGCGTCCTTTTGCCGTCTTTTTTAAGATAAAAACACCCAACTCAGTCGATGCAAAAAGCAGTGACGTAGGTTACCCAAGTAAGCTAATCAATCAGGTTATGAATAATGTGAACGCTAGCACTAGCTGAGTCTACGTTATCTGTGCTGAGTTTGGAAATAACTGAAATGGATAGTTTAGTAAGTTGAAGTGGGGTTGTATATTCTTCCGTGTTCTGTGAAGTAAAATTACTGTTTTTGTAAATGGAGTCTGGTGGCTTTGAAGAGATCGCTATAACATCTTCAGTTCCCCGTCGGACAGCGCTGTCTGACGGCGAGGTAGAGCGGCTGTGGACGGGAGCAGCAGAAAAATGTATTTTAGCCGCCTAAAATCAGTTTAATAGTTGCGTTATATTTAGAATATTTTCAGCTTACATCGACGTCAGACAGCCCTTTAAGACGGGGAACTGAAGCCGTTATATTGTGGTCTTAAAAGCCACCAGACTCCATTCTAGGGATGCACAATTATGAAAATATACTGCATGTAATTGCGATTATTTTGACTGATATTGCAATTAGATATGACTTAGGATATTGGAGATTTTTTGCAGGGATCTGTACCAAACAAAAACAGTAATTTTACCTCGCAGAACACGAGAGTTGCTGGTCTAGCTACCGCTGCATCGATCGGTTAGTTTGTTTGAGTTATTGTGTGACTTTCGGATCCGAACTAACGTCCACACAGCAGTACGTCGCTTATCTTCCGTGCCGGTGCTCCTGTCTGCTTCTCAAACTGGGAGCACGCCGACCGCCATCTAAATGACTGTATGTAACGTTAATACACTGACTATAAGGATGTATAGATACTGTACATGTAGCAGCGTCATCATGTAGAAACCTACGTCAGGTCACGTGGGATTAAGCTTTTAGAAGGGCTTGGGAAAATAAATAAAACATACTTTGACCATGAATGTTTGCATTTGAACACCACTGTGAAGCTACAGAATGATATAAAAACCTAAAGTTTATTCAGTAATTTAGAATAGAACTACGTTGTTTAGTTGGCTTTGAAAATACTGTGTGTTTAAAGTCTGTAGAAGTCGCAGCGTCACACACCGTACTTCTTCTGTAAAGCTGCGACAGACGATTCCTCCAACTCAGCTTGGTGAAGGAAGTCAAACAGTTCTTTAAGCACTGTGGAGGGAAAGAGAAACGCAGTACAGCAAATTATCATTATGATGGAATGTGTGGGTGAGAAGTTATGAGTCATCCTCTGCAACAACAACATCAAAAGAGAGACTCTCACCTTTCTTCTCCGGGGATGACAGGAACATGACGGCCATGTCGAAACGCCTCACGCTCGCTAGGCTCCTGAGGATCTCCAGCGTGACGGACGGGGCTTCGTTCCTGCGCAAGACCGGCGTCAATGTACAGTACGATACTACACGAGTAACAGGAAACCAGTTTGGGTTCTTTTTCTATGAGCATCTTTAAAAACTCACTTGATATAGAAACCATGCAGTGTCCTCAGGATCTGATTGAGAATGTCGGGTTCAAGGGAGTTGTGGAAAATGTTTGCGTACGCCTCGGGTTTGATTTGCTGCAAAGACAAGAACAATAACAAGACTGAGAACTTCAGTTAAAATTAGGACTGTCAATCGATTAAAATATAGAATCGCAATTAATCGTAAATTAATCACACATTTTTTAATCTGTTCAAAATGAACCTTAAAGGGAGATTTGTCAAGTATTTAATCCTCTTATCAACATGGGAGTGGACAAATATGCTGCTTTATGCAAATGTATGTAAATATTTATTATTGGAAATCAATTAACAACACAAAACAATGACAGATATTGTCCAGAAACCCTCACAGGTACTGCATTTAGCATAAAAACAATATGCTCCAATCATAACATGGCAAACTGCAGCCCAATAGGCAACAACAGCTGTCAGTGTGTCAGTGTGCTGACTTGACTATGACTTGCCCCAAACTGCATGTGATGATCATAAAGTGGGCATGTCTGTAAAGGGGAGACTCGTGGGTACCCAGAGAACCCATTTACATTCACACATCTGGAGGTCAGAGGTCAAGGGACCCCTTTGAAAATGGCTACGCCAGTTTTTCCTCGCCAAAATTAAGCGCAAGTTTTTAACCTCCTTCCCAACAAGCTAGTATGACAGTATACTGTATGAACACACAAATATGATCCAAACACACAGCTCACCCTCAGATATCTGTAAATCATTTCCGGCTGGTGTCCGATCTTGCGGAGGTCGGCCTCCAGCTGGAAGCTGCTGGTGGGCAGAGGAGGCAGGTCTGCTGCTGTCGAGGTGGAGCTGGCTGACGGTGCAGGAGGAGGAGGATGAGCGACTTCCTGCTTCGCCGGTTGTTTGGTCTGTCTGCTAGCAGGAACTCTGGGATTAAGAAGCAGAACATCTTGTTTACTGGATACCACATTCCACAAAACATTTAGTGCTTTACAGACACGTAAATAAATATCATGACGTAGAAGAGGTGGAGCCACTAACTGGTCAGATGAGAGCGAGGGGACTTCTGCTATCTCCTCGATCTTGATCATCTTGGCGCTGGGTGACGTCGACAGCGGAGAGGATTCATCCTCAGCCTCCCTCGTCACCTCCTGGACCAAGAACTCGGACTCCACCTCGGACACCGTCACCTTTCCACTCACTTCCTCGATATCGATCCTCCTCAGAGGTTTCTGAAGAGCATCAGATGTTCACAATCAGTCATATAACAAAACATTCAGATCACTGATTGAACTGGATTCTAGTAAAGATATCACAAAATGATTATTACAGAATGCAGATGTTCAGTCTATACTGTTGCCTGTGCTGCCACCTGCTGGACAAATAATGCTAAAGCATGCTGTAAACATGGGGAGTGAACTACTGGATAGAAAAATCATGTCCGACAATTTGTACATTACTTTAATTAATTTAGCTGATTTTCACAAGTACAACTATAAAGACAAAAACATTGGACCATTTTTTTTTCAATTGTTTAATTAATATTTTAGCCTATTAAATGTCAAATAAAAAGACAAATCCTAATCACAACTTCCTAGAGCTCAAAGTAATCATTTAAAGGATCCTTACAGAAATGTAAATACAGCACATTATCCTGCTTCTAAGTTAAACTTTTCAGCTGACATGCAGTCAGATCCCATCTGTGTTTTTAGCGTCAGACGTCTACTAATCTTTCCCTTTACTGCCTTCAGCGTAACAAAATGTACAGACAGTATTTTCATTTAAAAAAACAACTTCTGCACTCAGGGGCAAAAACTCACGGTTGACTGCAGATGTGTTGGTTTGTCTACCGGCTGAACTGTTCTCCTCCGTGTGCCGTCTGGCGTCTGAAGAAGGCCGCTGGAAGCCGCGTCCTAACAACACAACAGAGGGACGTTAAGAGAACACAAGTGAAGTCTGTAGAAGATCAAACCTGATAAAGTACATTAGATTGTCATTTATGCCTGTTGAATGTAAAGTTTGGAGTTAAAAAGAGATTCAAAGTGTATTTCTGTAACGCAGGAATGTATTTGACTTGTAGCTTGAGTAGCACTGCTCTTTATATTCTTTAACGTTGTTCCTTCTCCCACCATCACTTCTCTGTTTCAACCTCAGTTTAACTTTTTATATTTACTGAACTACGTTAATGTGAACTAATGACTGGATCTTACAATCTGGAGTTTCTGGAGCTCGTTCAGGGCCTGCTTGTTCCCTGGTTCCAGTTTCAACACCTCCTGGAAATCTGTAACACACAGACACAGACACACACACACACACACACAGACACACAGACACACAGACACACACACACACACAGACTATGTTTATATGTCACTAAACAGTCAATCTAACTATAAAGCGAGGAATCTCTGTCATATCTCGAGAACCATTCTTCCTATCTACTTCACACTTTGGCGGGTGTGTTGCTCAGGACCCAAAAGGAGTGCAGTGTTGAATGTGGTGCAATATGGCCAGATGGTGGCGCTATGACAATGAACTTTACATTTTGGCCTCTAACTTTTTAACCAAAAGTCTCAGAAACAAACTTTTCCTGGATTATGTGGGTTCAGATGAATCTATCTATATAAGCCCGATAGAAACACAGAACAATAGAGCTAGATATGTAAAAGACAGAATATAGTTGCTGCTGTTTGCCTTCGTAGAACAGTGTTGTTCTATACGGCACCTTGTTTGGCCTCCTCCAGTTTCCCTAAAGCCACTCTGGCGGTGGCTCGACGGGCGAGAGCCTTGGAGTAAGAACCGTCCAGAGAAATGGCTTTGGTGCAGTCTTCCTCTGCCTCCTTATACCTGCAGCAAACAGAAAAAAACACAAAGGTAAGTTTGAATCTTCTTTTAACAGACTGAACCTTTTCACTCTAGAAAGAAAAGTTGTGCTTACTTCTCCAGCTTGAGGAAGGCCATGGCTCTGTTGGCCGGCAGCAGGACGTTCAAGCAGTCTGCCTCCATTCCTCTGCTGTAGCACTCAACAGCCGCTTCGTACTTCCCCTCTTTGAAATAAGCATTCCCCTAAAGGCACGTTCAGAAAACTTACTTCCAAATAAACACAGCTGGATTTGTTCACAATTTTTTTTAAGAAATATCAGGATCTAAACATTTCCTTTGGTGCCAAACAGTGCTGAAATGTTAGATGTAGTTTATCTTGCTGGTTCTCCCTTTTTCAGACATTAACAACTGAAAAGCTCACTCTTTTTGCCTGTTCTCACATGTTGCCCTTGTTGGCCAACATACACTCTTCTTAACCACAACTAATAATGCTTAAAAGAGTCAAATTGGGACGCTGCAGCATAAGTGGCAAAGCTTACTCTGTCTTTTTGTACAGCCGCCTCCTGTCGTCTCTGCTGCTCCTCCATCAGTCTCTGCTGCTCCTCCATCAGTCTCTGCTGCTCAGGGTCGGCTGTGGGAGCCTCCGGTGGCTGCGTGGCTTCACTCGGGGCGGCCGGTGCCTGATGTCCTAGAACCTGAAAACACCCGGGGAGAGAGAGGAAATAAAAGAAGAGGAGGATCGTTTCAAACAATTATTGCCATGTAAAATAAAGGCATTTTAATTTTGTACAAACTTTACAGTGTGCCTCGGATTATTTTTGAAGGAGACTTGCATTTTTTTAGATCATATTCCACTCATGCAATGAGCCCTTCACAAGACTGAATAAGCACAGTGCGCCTGAAAGATCCAAAGAGCCCCTGTATGTGATTACCACAAATAGCCAGCAGCGCCTCTACTCCGTTGTCTTCATAAAAGAAGAGGAGGACTTGAGGAAATGAGGCTAAAACCCAAAAATTATTCTCACCTCTTTGATTTTTGCCACTTCAGTCTGTGCTTCTGCGTTCCCGGGGTCAAGCTTGAGAACCATCTCATAATCTATTCACAAACAGATTCACGTTGTTATCTCAGTGCACTCAAGATAAACCGATGATCTAATCTAAATCTTTGAAGTTCAGTTCGTCACCTTCTAACGCAGATTCATATTTCTTCAGTGCAAACCGTGCAGCTCCTCTTCTCGCGTACGCTTTGAAGTAGTTGCTGTCCAGCGCTATCGCCAAGTTGCAGTCGGACTCTGCCACGGCATACCTGCAAAGAACAAAGTCTCAATGATTTACAGGGGAACAAAACCTCTTACCACCGTGTTCACATCCTCCTTAAAAGGATCGTTTGGGTGATTTGAAGTGGGGCTTTGTTGTTACACTTATTGAAAAATACTTAGAACCATCTGTCATAGTGAAATACAGCAGCCTTATAATCTATGCTGTTTACTTTTTGAGTCTGAAGAAGGAGGTGGCTCGGTTTGTTGGAAGCACAGGGTTGTAGGGATCTGCACCCATCCCTCTGGTGTAGCACTCAACGGCATCGTCGTACTTCCCATCTTTGAAAAACATGTTACCCTAAAAAATAAAAGTATAATTTGCTTTAGGAAAGGGTCATTTCTTCTTCTCTTTAGTTAGTTGTATTGCAGTACTTCTTATTTACCTTTTCTTTCTCAGCCAGCGCGTTCTCCTGATCGGCTGTAGCTTCCTCAGAGTCTGACTCATTTGACTCTGCAGGACTTTCCTCCTTATCCATCTCTGCCAGAGCCTTGTCCTGTGACCACAATAGCATTTAGTCAACTACTCCATGACTTCACGTTAAGTATATTTATTTTATAAATATGCAGTAGTTACCACGTCAAACTTGTCCCATGATTTATAGTCGTATGCTTTTATCCTCGAGGCTTCCTTGGACTCTGCCTTTGCGTCACCGTTGCCTGTTGGCTCCTTCTTCCTCCTTTCCCTCATCTTGGTTTTGTAGTCTTTGTTGCGCACAGGTGGGAGCTTATTCTACAACAAAGAAGACACAACAAACTGCTGACACCTGAATCATCCAGAACATTACCTGCTCCTGAGATGGATGTATGTGTGTGTGTAGATAGATAGATAGTAACTTTATTGATCCCGAGGGAAATTCAAGTTTCCAGCATCACAGTTCTATAGTGCAAAACATGTTAGTAAAAAGGCAGTAAAAACATTAGTAGTGCAAAGTACAAAAAATATACCAGATATAAAAATACAAGGAGATGAAGAAAAATGTTAAACTGAATATAGTGTAGGGTAACAGCTGTGATACACGACTATTAAAAAAGTGCAGAAGAGACTGTTAAAACTGAATATAGTGCATTAGTGTGTGTGTATGTACAGTATGAATGTATGTGTGTGGGTGTGTATGTATGTATGTATACAGTATGTATGTATGTGTGTGTGTATGTATGTGTGTGTGTGTGTGTGTGTGTGTGTGTATGTACAGTATGTATGTATATATGTGTATGTATATGTATGCGTGTGTGTATGTATGTATGAATGTATGTATATGTATGTGTCCAACAGAGACAGACCTGGTCCTCCTTTAGTCCTCCTGTCCTCAGCTCCTCGTCCTTCTTCTTGATATCTGTCTCCCAGCTCTCCAGCTCTCTCATGAAGCTGGTCAGATCCTCCTGATTCTGCCTCAGCTGCAGCTGAAACTCAACCGCTTTGGACATGTTATCTCCTGTGAAACACACATTTGTAGTCTTGAAGTCGAAGCCAAGAAGGAAACACACGAGAATCACGCTGTCATGCTTTCTGTTTTAGCTAGCTAGTTAGCTAAAAAAACATAAAAAACAAACATTTAGAG
>CAKAOH010004372.1:0-15355 GCA_916701665.1 Sebastiscus tertius
GTAGAGGTACATGGACTCTCCGGCCCGAGCGTCCATCTGAATGCTGCCCCAGAACCACTATCACAGAGGAGAGAGAACTGTTTTTTACTGACCCCTGGGTTAGGACAGAGGATGGTAGAAAAACAGATTTCTGATACGAGAATAACAGACTTTCTTTTGAAAAACAATAAAACTGGCAGAGCACAGAAAAAGGCCATATTGATCGTGGGGTTATAACTACACCTAAACCACCACTCTACCTTGGCTCAAATTGTTCATCAACTGGAATGGAGAAATCTATTATTGATCCCTCTCTCTCTCTCTGACAGCACAGACAGAGAGAGAGAGGGCGAGTAGAGACTGGATCTATTGAAGTTTCATCAAAAAGCAATCCTGATCATTTGGCAATCGGTTTAGGAAGACTGAGAGGATTGATTATTTTCCCCTCGTCCTTGTTATGTCTGTATCTTCCTGTAGCAAAAACTTATACCCATTATTCTGTTATGTTCAAGATAGTGCTGAGCCAGTGTCAGAAGGGTCAAACTTGTTTGTGTTAGGAAAACTACCTACCTCTTGTTTGACCACAAAGAGTTTCTTGGAGGGAGGAAATGGCAGCTCCTTTACTGAGTTTTCCTCCACCACCATGTGTGTACACCTCTCATCTCCAACCTCACGAGAACTGCCACCTTAGACACCGAAAAACAAGGAGATGATGAAAATATATACATACACATATATATACACACAAAGACCTTCTTTTAAATGGATCAGCTTTACTAATCTTAATGTAGGTGTGAATGTCTTGAATCAGAACTGACCATTCACTAAACCCTCACAGCTTAGCAATCGTAACTATGGGCAACAGGTCCATTAAGTTTATTTCCCAACATGATGAAACAGTCCGCATGGGGCTCTAACAAGAACAGTGCTCCGTATCCATACTAGGGCTGTACCGAAGGTCATATTTTTTAACATTCAAAGCTTTTATTGACGTTTTATGAATGTTATGTCGACATAATACGATGACATCACCCCAAAATCCTTGAACAAAATCCTCAATTTCACAAAAAAAGTCAGAAAAATGTTCAGGAAAAAAAAGTCAGAAAATGTCCCCCAAAAAAAGTCTGAAAAATGTTTGAAAAATGTCCGAAAAAGAAAAAGTCAGAAAAATGCTTGAAAAATGTCCGAAAAAGAAAAAGTCAGAAAAATGCTTGAAAAATGTCTTAAAACTATTTGGTACAGCACTAATCCAAAGAGTTTTGAAGGTGGTGTACTTTTTTTTGCTATTTTCATAAAGTGTACAGTAAAGTGTAAGCACAGTGAATAATGTCTGTCTGCATAAAAACAACAAAAAAAACTACATGTAAAAAATACTATGAGAGATCCCCGTGTGGTGAAGCACTAACCGTGTTTGATAGTCCTCTCCTCCATATTGGCCTTCTCTTCATCTGAGAAACCCAAAAAACTGAGGATGCAGTCCTGGAATGGAGGCACTTTGAACTCTGTTCGAAACTCCTCTTCTCCTGCATGAAAGTGCCTTAACACACGAAGGTGGGAGAAACGAGGTCAGTATCAACACTACCATGTCATCATTCCTACAATTGTAGGACTTTAAGTGCAATCGTTTCACACACACACAAAAACACTGGTGAATGTTCGAGGTCTTAAAACTGTCAAGTACGCAAAGTTGATTCTGTAACTGTTCTATTTTAATAGGATCTGCTAGTAGATCTACGGAGGCACAATGCATTCCATTGAGAAATAAATATTTGCCCTGTTATTTTTTAATTAACTGTACTGTATTGTAGTAACCTTGAAAGTACCTTAAAGGTCCCATATCGTGCTCATTTTCAGGTTCATTCTTGTATTTTGTATTTCTACTAGAACATGTTTACATGCTGTAATGCTAAAAAAAAAACATTTTTTTCCTCGTACTGTCTGCCTGAATATGCCTGTATTTACCCTCTGTCTGAAACACTCAGTTTTAGTACATTTCAATGGAATTGCATTGCTAGGCAACAGTTTGGGTCCATGTTTACTTCTTGTCAGCTGATGTTATTCACATACACTACAACAGGAAATAAACTGTGACACATTTAGAATGTTTACATTTAAAACTGTGTAATGGTCTAAATATTGTATATCTGTGACATCACAAATGGACAGAAATCCTAACGGCTTGTTTCAAATGCACAATTTCTGAATACGGGCTGTTTGTATTTCTCCGTATATTGAGCTTGCTTTATAATGTTAAAGATCTGAAAATTTCACTTTTTACAATATGGGACCTTTAAACCCTTTGTATTGCCTCCTGAGTAGTGCCAAAATTGAGCCCAATCCAAGTTTTTTTTTTACTAACAGTATATTTACAAAGCAGCAGAATATACTCGTGGTTGCACAGCGATGTTACAGAAAACAATCTGTCACAAACGATCTTTCGCTGAGTGCAGATATAGGCTTGCAAAAAGAGAACATAAAGCAGACAACAGCCAGTTGTTCCCTTTGGCCTGCCAGACCACTGAAAGTGATGGTCAGCAATGGCTAAAAATAACAATTAATAATAATTATTAACAAATGATAATTTCATTGCCAACCTCGACGTTGAAATTCCTCGAACACACGCTGATTCTTACTCACATATGCAGAGGCACTGTCATAAAAGAGAGCAGCTTTGAATGACATATGAGCTTCCTTCTTTCCTTCAACTTACACTTCATCTCTTCTCTCCCAGGCCTTATGGATCCATGGTGGAGTGAGAATGGGCGTCCCCATGCACACTGCCAGCTGAGAGATAGTGCACAATAAGACAGAGAGTAAAGAGATGGAGGAGGAAAACAAAACACAAATGAGTAAATACAACTTTATAATAATTAGAATATCTTCAAATCGCTCCACTGTCAATCCTCACAGTCCGTTTTCATGACTCCTGATCGTCCTGTTACTCAGAATCACGATACAAATTCGACAGGTACAATCAGTTTTCACTTCAGGCGCAATATAAAAACAAGTATGAGAGGCTCCATTGGTTGAAACAGTTCCTTTTTTCCCCCCTTTCGTTTAGCAACACACTTTCAAATGGACAGCAGTCTTGATTGCCTGTCACGCAAGTGACTCAACTTCTTACTGCGTTTTGTCTTGCTGTGCTAGAACCAAATACACCCTCCACAAGACTTTCAGGAAGAAAATGTAAGGTAAGGTGAAAAAAGTGAAGGTAATAACTAAGATGAGGGAAAGAGAAAGAAAAAAAAAACATTAAATAGGAAATCATTGCCAGAGATGATTGAAAGAAATAAAGGATCAAGCATCTGTTAATCCGAGAGAAACCAAGAGAATGACGTGTCAGTCTGTTCATCCACCCATCTGGGTGTATTGTTTAAAAAGGATTCAACTGGGACTTAATGGTTAATTAAAAGGCAAATTCGATATTCAAGAGCAGAGGGATTGCCTCCACACGGCTCTCAACGTGGCGACGGCTGAGCCAGTGCTAACAGTGTTAACCTGGGGGCGGGGGGGACCGGAGGGTGTGGGTGAACTTCATGCTGTATTGAAGAAGACTTGAAACTAGCAATTGAGACCATAAATTCATGTTTACAATGTTTACTGAGGTAATAAATCAAGGGAGAAGTCGGTTCATTTTCTCATAGACTTCTATACAACCAGAGTAGTCGCCCCCTGCTGGCTGGTAGAGAGAATGCAGGTTTAAGGCACTTCAGCATTGGCTTCACTTCTCAGACCCGGAGGTAGCCCACTGCTCCCCACCAGCCTCTTCCTCCTCTCTCTCCTCATTTTGATTTTTTAAATTAATCAGCTATAGACTGCTTCATTTTCGGAACATGTTGAAAGCTAAATTGATTGTTTTGTAAAGTTTTTCACGCTACATACACGCACATTATAAGATTAAAAAAAAAAAAAAAAAGTTAGTTATTTCGTCTAATCATTCTTGAAATTTTAAAAAGACTTTCTGATGGTATCTACAGTATGTACATTGTATATAGCCAAGTTTGAACATAGATATACATTTTTAACAATATTACCTAGCCCGACTGCACAGTAGCATTAATGTCAGACACACACTGAATAAAAAGATAGTAAGATCAGAGTAAATAAAAAAAGAATGCATGGACAAACCCTGTATTTCTCTCCATGTGTGGAGTAGGCGATGAGATGAGTAACCTTGGTGCTGAAGTCTTTCCGGATGGTCCCACCCATATGATGAACCAGATTCACCAAGTTCTTCTACATGGAAAAAAAAAATACCAAGCACAAGCTAAGCACAAACAGAGAAAATAAATACCAAGGTGGAACATGCCAGACATTTTGCTATGTCACTGGCTTTTTTTTGTATTGCTATTAATCTTTTTGTCCAGATAGTTTTCACTCTGCATACCTGAGACTATTGATTTCAGTAACATTATACACAAATAAGCAGAGACAACATGATGTGCAGGAACATTATGACTATAGCCCGACCAAAATGTATCAGATACGAAGGTTACAATATTGTAACCCAAGTTCTATCTCCTGGACTCTATGGGTAATACTCTCCTCCAATCACACGCATGCTTTCGCCCACTGAGATTTGCATAAACATGGCCGGCCAATCAGGACGTGCCTACCAAATACATGCATTACCAGAGTATATAAGGCGGCGTCCAGCGCTGCCTGGCATCCCACGCCCTCTTCGGCGAGCGCCGCAGGAGCAGCAGGGCCTCTTTGGTAGAGGGCTTCGTCTGTGCTTATAGAACTAGGGTTACAATATCGTAACCTTTGTTCTAACTCACACAGGCTCTCTACTGGACTCGATGGGTACAGGGTGGAGCCCAATGTACACCCTGTCAACCAAACCACACCGATCCAGACCGGCTAAGGATTAAACATCACAGCCCAACTACTTCTTTATAACCTAGGCCGCCGCAGCGGAGAAGTAGGGGGCCCTAGCCACCTCAGATAGTACACAACTAATCTGGGTAAAGCCATGGTCTAACCCGGCAGGGGTCAAAAACGAACAGCCCTGAAAACCGCATTCCCCGGGTCATCAAGAGACACGGGAACATGTACAGTAGGTGTATCATGCCCAGAGGGGGTCAGATGCAACACAACCAACACACACACCTCACCTTTTTCACCAGTCGTGTGTCGTTCCAGCGAGCACAGACCCTGAAAAGGATCCCGACATACCCATGAGATAAAACCATACAAACGGGCAAGGCGTCGACCATGGTGCCGGCGTACATATGTCCTCTGCACTCACCCAACCGAACAAGGTCGCAGACACCGCAGTGCTGTGTGTTGAGTATGCACGGACCACAGTGGGAGGGTCTCTTCCCATCCGGCTATATGGGAGATGCACTCACAAAGCCAGCCCGCCAGTCGTTTCTTGGAAATGGCTATACCAGCCACACCATCACAGGGCATAGCAGATGCAACTTTGCCTTCTTGCCTCCCGCATCGGGTGGAGGACAAAAATAATCCAGTTGTATAACCCTCAACCTAAAAGAACTCCTTAAGTTCTTAGTAACAAAAGAGTTTAGTCTGAGAGTAGCCCTACTGCGCTCACCCTGAAGCATCAAGCAACTGGGGTGCAACGATAGTGCGGTTAGATCACATACTCTCTTAGCTGAGGTCAATCCATGCTTGAATGACAACGCCTTTAAAGAGGAACGCTCTAGGGGCTCAAAGGGGTCCTTCACCAAAGCCTCGAGTACCAATGGCAGTTCCCACTGCGGGGAGGAGGCACGCACAACTGGTCGTTGCATCATGAGAGGGGTGACCAAAGACCGGTCTGTCGCCAGAACCCTCATGGCAGGAAGAAATGGCTGCAGCATACACTTTAATAGTGGCACGAGACAGCCCTCTATCCATCAGACACTGTAAAAAGGAGAAAATGCACGCAACTGTACAGGACAGGGAACGTTGGAGCACTAACCACTTCGCCTTGTAACTGGCAGTGGTGGATCTCGCTCTTGCCACTTGGATAGTCTGGACAACCTGTACAGACAGTCCAGCCCTCCTCAGCCTGTCCCTCTCAGGAGCCAAGCCTGGAGAGGATGGCCCAGCGTGGGCATCACGCCTATTGCCCCCCGCCTCCTGAGACAGGAGCCCCCCCAGAACTGGTGGATGGTCCAAGGCTGGGCCGCCAACATCCGAGTCAGTTCTGCGTACCATGACACCGAGCAATGACCTGGTGCTGTCAGAATGACTGACAACTGCTCCCGACTCACTCTCTCCAGTCGGGGAGGGATGAGACGGAGCGGCGGAAAGGCGTAAAGCAGCTTTCTTGGCCATGGCAAATGAGCAAACATGTCGAGGGTGTCGAGTCGGTGGCAAACAGATCTCAATCGTCTGGCAGAGGCACGCCTCTTGACATGAGGTCGGCCCTCCTGTTCTCCAGTCCAGGTTGTGGAGAGCCTTCGGAGACAACAGGTGCCCCACAACCACAGGTTCTCCGCTGACCCCAACAGAGCAACGGACCGAACTCTGTCCCGTCTGACGATGTAAGCCACAGTGGTGCAGTTGTCGGTTCTCCCCTGAGGACCATGTATACCAGGCCTCAAGGACAATTCTTCATCCTCGAGTAGACGTTTGTGCCAATTTCAAAGAAATTCCCTCAAGGTGTTCATGAGACGTTCACAAGAATTGTACGGACGGACGGACAACCTGAAAACATGATGCCTCCGGTCACGGCTGTTGCGGAGGCATAAAAAAGTTAGTTGCATAATGTTAAGTTAATATACTCACCATTTCCTCTTTGTTCCTGAAGCCGGTGAAACACAGTGACAGGTTAAGCATTGTGGTGGAGTAGAGAGGACGACATGAAAACTGTAGAGGCTGTGGGGAAGCGAAAAATCAAAAATCAGTGCACTACATAAGCAAAAAAAAAAAAAAATCACAAAAGAATGTAACTTCAGTTTTATGAGTAGAAGAACTGTAATGAGAGGAAGGGGGGTGTGAGACAACATCTCGACGCGGGCGAGAGATGTGACCTATGACCAGATTATTATAGTTCATAAAAATGCAGCGCAGTTTATGAGTCACCGTTTGTCACCGTTAGTAGAGAATGCAGTCTGCAGTGTAGTTCATAAACTTCAGTGATAAACCGGAGAATTGTAGAGTAACATCAGGCTTCATGATCATGATCAATTCATGAAAGTTATTGTATCACATCTTCAGTTCATACTACACGTATAGCCTGTATCCCAGTAAGACAGGGGAAACACTACAGTTTTACCATTAAGTTTTTTATCAATGGATGATTCGAATAATACCTGGTTTTAGGAGATCATTTCTCCCGTTTTCATGAGATATACATCTTTATGATGCTCTGCAATGCAGTCAAAACCAACGTCATGTATGTGTGTGCCGTCTTCATCCGACAAACAAGCGGAGCGCCTCTGTCTTGTTGATAGAAGCCACGGTCGGGGCATATTGTTCATGTTCGACACTAGCATCCTATGTGAAGCCTCTGTCAGACAGACAGCACAGCAGGGAGCTGCAGCTCCTGTTCATCATCCTCTTCAAAGCCATGATTTATTTATTTTTTTGCATCTTGCTTTTCAAATCAAGGATCTCAGACTCTTCTTTGGTGGGACCTCCCCCTCCCTCCCACATGACAAACAGACAACATATCGCTCTGAGCGAGAATTTCAGGGTTGAAAAGGTTTAAGAAGCCGCGCTTTAGACCAAGTGGTGTCAAACATATGGCCAGGGGGCCAGAACCGGAATGCCAAAGGGCCCAATCTGGCCCACTAGATGACTTTGCAAAGTTATTAATTCCAATTTTTCAATAAAATACATTGCTATTCCTATTTGGGGGCTTGGGGGTTCCTATGTTGGATGCACTATTATAGATGCTTATGTATAGGCTACGTGACACAACACCGTCAAGATACTGTTCATGCAGGAGCCGCCGGTGGAAAATGTCTTTGTCAAAAAGGAGAAAAGTGGACAGTGTCGGGTTTTCCAAGAAAAAAAATGGACCAGTTCCTGTTTCCTCACAGAGGTAAATGGGAAGCCAGTGTGCTTGGTGTGTTCAGCACCTTTCAGTGCTCTAGGAATATAATATTTGGTGACACCGTCTGATTCATCGTGGCCGAAAAAAATACAAGAACTTGCCAGGAAAACTGAAAACAGAGAAGATAAATGAATTGTTGGAAGGTTTGAGGAAACAGTCTGTTTTTTAGTTGGAACCGAGAGATCAGTGAGACATCTTGGTTGTTCATCGTCTATTTTGTAAATGGACTTTTCATTAATCATGAACGTTTTCAGAATGTACTTCTTTACACTAATAGGAAGAGAGGTTTTGTTATTATGCAATGGTTTTACTGGTCTGGCCCACTTGAGATCAAATTGGACTGCCAAATTGTGACCACAAAGTAAAATGAGTTTGACACCCCTGCTTTAGACCAAGGTGGAGAAATGCTGAATATGAGATATATTCAAATGAATTCAATTACTTCTTGATTACATCATGTCTGAATCTAGTCCGTGACACATTTCCTGCCCTCCCGCCCCCAGAGATTAAAATGCATATGTTGTGAAACAATAACTTACTTCCTCTTTCGCAGCACAGTGCAGGATAACGGGAGGCCCGACAATGCGATTGTCGCGTTTGTAGAGGTAGCTGTAGTCGGGAGAATCAAAGTCTGCGAGGACGAACACGGTCTCGAAATCGGTGTTCTCTCCATCTCCAAACTCCTGGACGTTGTCTGTCATTATGCACGGGGTGTTGATGTCCTGAATGGAAAGAACCACAAGACTAATGAGTGAATGAAGCGGCGGGTGACGGACCGGTAAAAGGAAATGTAACATTCAGAAGACAGACAATTAATCAGCAGATGACCAGAGAGGTTAGTTAGCCTCGTTAGTAATGCTGTTGGATAATATATTAATTATTTAATGAGAAAAATATGGAACCACTAAGCTTTCATTTTGAGACCAATTATTTGTTTTAATACTGACCTGGTTCCTCACTGAAATGTAAAGCAGTAAGTAAACCGCTTCACAAGAAGCCGTTATCAAACCAAGACTGACTCAAATGAGAGAGTCTGGTGCCAATGAGCTGTTTTTAAAAAAAGGATTTTAATTAAGATTTTCATTTGTTATTTTTGTTCTCCCTGTCAATGTACCAAGGTCAGGGGAGCTCTTCAATCTATCAAAAAAAGACTGCATCATTCACTCTTACACATTCAGTAGACACAATCATACTCTCCCTCTCTCTCTCGGTGCCGTATAGAAAGCATGCTCAGTGCTGCATGAAAACAATCAATTCTGCCCTCTCAGAGGACAGCCTGTGTTACTCTGAATCAGAATAGAATTGTTTGAATCAATGGCTTCTGTAACAGAGAGCAAACTGTCAGACTGCTTATGGGCAGAGCTGGCAGTGGCGGAGGGGGTGAAATTACTCGTGCTACCTGTAAACCTGCCCCGTAAAACAATATTACAAGTTCCAGTAGGTGACACAGGACAAAGTGAAGAGGCATCGGCAGAGTGACACACACACAGTTAGAATTACACTTGTTATTACAATGTTAGGATCCGCATTGCTTTAGACACCTGTGTGAATAGTTTAACATTTTAGGGAAATACACATATTTGCATTCTTTCTAAAAGGTGAGATGAGCAGATTTAATACCAATGTCATACCCTAGCTTAGCGCAAGACCTGAAGCAGCTAGCCTGGCTCGACCTACCAACACTTCTACAGCTCACAAGTCAACACGTTATGTGTTGTTATCTAAGACTTAGAGTCTACAGCCATGTAAAAACTCCCCAACCGTATCTGGCAGACGCTGCGGCCAGAGGGATAAATTGTTACCACTAAAAACCACATCCTGACTCTAGCTCTGTAAAGACATGAGATTGTTATCAATCTTCTCATCTCAACCTCAGAGAGAAAGCCAATTTACATGCTTTGAAAAAATGCAAAAGAAACATTTCTTTAACAGGAGAGAACACTCAAAAATCACAGCTTCATGTGCATTGCTATTGATTTTAAGTCTAATGAAATCTTTTGTGTGCAAACAGATTTTCATGGGACTGCTTGCAACTTTAACGGCTGGAAATTGCCTCATTTTCAAATGCCATGGAGCGAAATACAAAGCTTTTTAAATGGCTTTCATATTACTCCACAGCCTAGAAACTTGCATTGACATTTGAGTGCAAATCTCCGTTAAGAGAGCGATCCAGAAATCAAGTGTTACATCACATTTATTTAAATATTCACCCACAAATCAATTCACCATCAGTGAGTTGGCCATGCACAATGATTGAGTGAGCACCCAGTGTGAATTAAAGACTCATGCGGCACTCCCCCCCTCAGTTCCCATCAAAGTGTCAGATAGTCACACAGAGCGGCAGACACTGTACTGTACCATATTGACTATAGATTTTATCATCATTTTCTCCTCGGCAGCCGCCTCGCCTTCTCTTATCTTTACCACCGGTACCTCCATTACTCTGATGGCCTGTAAAAACCAACCAGCAGGAAGTGGATGTCAAACACTGGCATTTGAAAGGAGGAGAGCAGAAGAGAGAAAAAAAAGAGAAGGACAGAAGGCTGAGAGAGAATGATAAACAAAGAAAGAGTGAAAGAGAAAGCCAGATTCATACAAATTACCACATATGAGGACAAAAGAGAGGATGGCCGGGTTTAGGGATTCAGGAAGGAGATGGGGCGGGGTCCGTGTCCTTGTAAAGTCTAAAGACAGCGACTTCAAACAAATATGAAGCGTTGCAGGGGGAGGAGAAGAAATTTCTCTAAAAAATTAATATAAAGGTTCAAAGCCCTCGGGAGGAGGGGAGGCAGGAAAAGACGAGGATAGAAAGGGAAGGGGACGTGAAGAAATGGTGGGGGGGCATCTTTTCTTTGGGTTGCATGAGCAATGGCGGCGGGCGGTCAGGCAGGCAATCGGGAGAACTCTGATGGAGCTGTCGGCAGATGTCTTTGGATGTGGCTGTGCTGCAGATTGGCAGGGAGAAATGGATGATTTAAGCAGGGAGCCTTCAGAAGTGACAGGGCTCTGGAGATCTGGGAAGGAAGTCATTCTTGCAGCACTTAAGTCTGCCGCCACGCCTCCAAATCACCTTCACATGGCGCTCCTCGAAGACAGAAAACTATGCTGCTGCTTACTGGAGCGAACACAAACACGCACATAAATATCCCCCATGAAAAAGTGCACACATTTAGACAGGATGTTATATGCTGTATGTTTCAACAGCCTGATAAGGTACATTTTTGTTTTGTTAAAAAACTAAATATAACATTAATCCAGGGTTTCCATGGTTCTTTTAGCCAGGAATTTTTTGTCTTCTTTCTGAAAGGGGAAAAAAATCTAATCATCATGACCACACCAACCCCTGCTGCTGCTTGTGTGTGGATGTAGAGAGACTGAGGGAGTGGGGCTGGGTAACTTTCTCTTGTAGTCTATACAAGCTCAGTCAGTCCATCTGCACGGCGTGCGACGCTGATCTGCTCGGCTGTTGGGATTACAGCAGCGGTACACTGCTTTTAGACTCTTGAGTGTCCATATACAGTAGTGTTTTTTTCTGGCAGGGTGCTGGGGAGCACAGTGACAACACCAGCGCCTTTCTGAAAAGTTTAGAGATTTTCAACCAGAAACACCCACCTGGTGAGATCCAGTTCTAACTTGCAATGTGTCTGTCTGCTCACATGGCAAACAAAACAAAAAAAGCAGGAAAAAACATACAAATTTGGATTTGAACTAAAAGTCCAATCGTAAAAGAAAAATGGTGTAGTCTTGATATAGTCTGTCTGGAGTCTGATCATTTTGTAATAGTCTACTTACACCTGATTGGCTGGAAAGAGGTCACATGAGAAGAGATGCGTAAACAAAATCTAGGATACATATTTTGACTAAAACCAACTACTAATTGTAAGCCTGAGCATCACAAAATGGTCAAACTATTGAACATTATGACACTTTTAGCATTACTGATCGTACAGAGGGCCAAATTAACGTAGACATACAATAATTATCGTACATCTGGTAACGCTGGCCTGCGTCAAAATTCGGACAGTGCCAGAAATTTAGGACCAAAACCCGTCAGTGTGACTACTGCTAAAACCCACGTCTACCCTCCAACCAATTAGAATAAGACCTCAGGCACCGAGGTCTGACCGAGGCACACACACACCGAGCAGAGAGGACAGTCTGCCTTTTGGCTGCATTCATTAAAAATCTGGCAACTCGGCACGTTCCCGCAGGGTTGTGGAGTTAGTTGTGTGTTTTAGAATGTAACCGCCGTGAAACAATAAATTTTTTTAAAAAAAAAAAAAGACGTTTTATTTCTCCGATTCACTGCTTTATTCCCACCAACAGCGCTCTCTCTCCCCCTCTCACTAGTTGAGCCAAGGAGGAGTGGCAAATTTGGAATGTGGTGTGCTTACCAACACCAGCCAACAACTTTTCATATCGCAATATATCCGAATATAAAAATTGTATAGATAGATAGATAGATAGATAGATAGATAGATAGATATCTATATATAACATTGCGGAGGCTAAAGATGATCCAACTGCCTGAAACTTAAATTGAGAAGTGATTTCTCTGAATGTTGTCTGACTAAGTGACAATTTCTAAGACCTATATAAAACAGTAAGTACACCAAGGCAAGAAGAGGTCACTAAATATACGCAAGTATGTGTAAGTTAGTGTACATTGAAGTGCAATATAAAATCAGTGTTTTTATTTGCAATGAAAACAAGCCCCTACTTTTTCCTGAACTCAGTGCTGAACTACTGAACAAAATATTACAAAATAGTCTGTCAACATGGCCACAATGAAAGGAAATACTGTCCCTATCAGCTTCTCCTTTTGACTTACTGCATTAAGTAAAAAGGACACTTCAGTTTGAGGCAGAAAACTAAACTGCACCTTGGTCTCACTTGGCCTTGCAGACTTAAACAACAGAGGGATGATCACTCCCTGGGCAGCAATAGTTTCAAAAGCAAGGCCACTTTTGGGACAGAAACAGAATGACTCAAAGGTGCATGGACCGTCTGACCAAAGCTGTGTACTGAATCACAGACACAAAGAAATATAGACGGTGTAGTTCACAAACCTAACGTTTTATTGCTACAAAACCAAAAATTAGACCCTCGCTTTCACCAGGTAAAATGACACCGGGTGTATCGAGCAGTCACTAATTAATGTGAATTCCATGAGTAAACAGACCCAAATAAAACTTGTCTGTTTCTGGTTAAAGTGCTCTCTGTAGCCGGCGTCTGTGCTCAACCAAAGATTCCTTATAGAGGGAAGAAGCTCCATTCTGTAACACCACTATACAACAGCAGAGTAGACTGAATGTTTTTGTAGTTATAACAAGTCCAGAGTAGGGATACTAATTTTGAAAAATGTTCTTACCCGATAACCGACCCTCGTTAACCGATTATTAACCGACAAGATTTTTTCCTCGCATGCAGCGGTGCGCCAGCTGCAGTGTATGAGCACAACAGATAATTGAGTCTCCAGTTCACCCGTACGGGAGCCTTAACTTAGAGGCCACGGTGCTTTGTGTAGTGTCGCAGACATGCAGCCACTTTCCCAGTAAAAGTCTGCACCGCACATTTAGTTTAGTTTAGCAGGTTTAGCTGTGTGTCTGCCCGGATTAACAATAGCGACTACCCGACAAACAATCTGTGTGTTTGTGCTACGTTAGCATCTGTAGCTCTGCTGGTAGCTTTGTGCTCACCAGTCACACACATACAGTCTGTCTGTCTGTCCTGACATTTATTATGCTGCTACAGTGCATAAAGTTGGCGGTTTGCAGGTCGAGTTCAGGTGGTCGATTAATGCAGATTGGTTCTCATAACGTTTTGTGTTAACTAGCTCGCAGGCAGTGGAGGCCTGTGTGTTTGGTGTACAGGGCACGTGTTGCTGTGCAGACCACAACTAGGCGGGACAAAATTTATAGATAATCTAAATCGATAAGGGGGCTAGATCAAAATTTGCGAAGGGTCCAATTTGGCCCGCGGGTCTTGAGTTTGACACATGAATCAATGCTGATCCTAGTGTTGGCTTTTCCTGCATCAGCCTCCCGACTGCGGCCCGAGAAAACAGGGATGACACTGGCACCGTGTCGGAGACGATAACGTTACTCGCTGCTGAGCTCCGTCACTTCACAAGACACGGGAAAACATGTGTAGTGTGCACGCATGCAGGTGAGGTGGAGCGAGCTGAGTGAAGGCAAGCAGGCAGAGGAGCAGAGTACAGCAGAGACTCCGGCCCTGGAGACCAAAGCTACGGTCTCCCCTGCGTCATAAGACCGCGACCAACATTGTTTTGCGAGACGTGCTTCACTAGATAGAACTTTGAGGTTTTAGTGCTTCCGTGTAGTTTGTGTTGGAGTCTTGTCTGAACAGCGTAGCAACCTGCGAGCGCGCTTGGGACACTGACCTGGGTGATTTATACGTGTAAAAAGTTACAAACAGTCCCTTTAAAGCATGTTAACATTTTCTAGTACACCCTTAAAATAAAAAAATATGAACCTGCAAATGTGAATAATACGCCACTTTAAGCCAGCATGATGAGAAGTCCTTCAAGTTCTCAGAGAAAATGAAAATTTTAGCATCTATAACTTCATGACAAACAGGCGACTCCATCTACTGATGGAGATTGCGTGGTTTGATTGAAAGCTCTGGGAGATCACTGTGCTTAAATTGTTGTGTCAAATGCCAGATCCTGTTTCTTCTGAGATGGAAATGGAATTAAATTCCTCCCATGACCAGATAATAGATGTCAACCAGAGGTCAGATTTCCATTTTCACAGTGTTGTGTTGGTGTCATGCTTATAATTAGATTAATTAATACCCTCATTCATCTCATTTCCTCCTTGTCAAAGAGTGTAAGCAAACTGGATGAGATCATTTTTTTTGCCTCTCAAGCACACACAGATACTTCATGAAAAAGCCCTCTGAGCTTAGTGGAGTTGTGTAGTGAGCTGATAATCTCTGTTAGGCTGATATGGTAGTCGGGGAGCAGAGAATGGCTGGGATGTAAACACACCCGCCACAGTCGGCAGCTGTTGACAAAAATCACAACTTGCAGAAGCTACACTTTAATACTGTAGGTTGTGAAGGCTCTGCGTACTGACTATTATTACATCCAGACTCCTGTATTACCATGTTTTATCTCTACAGACAGGCAGGCGCGTGCGTGTGTGTGTGTGTGTGTGTGTGTGTGTGTGTGTGTATGTGTCACTAACATACATCTTAACAATATTACTGAATTAAAAAGTAAAGCTGTGTCTATTGTAGGCAAAACAAGTCTCCAAGTACAAAAATGTAAGTAAATGTAAGTGGCTATTAACCGAGCCACTCAGAGGGAGGTATGCCACTCTGCATGCAGCAGCTATAAAA
>CAKAOH010004373.1:0-15686 GCA_916701665.1 Sebastiscus tertius
TATATATGTATATATATAGATATATATATATGTGTATATATATATATATGTATATGTATATGTATACATGTATATATATATATATACATATATATATTTATATATGTATATATATACATGTGTATATATGTATGTATGTATATATATATATATGTATGTATGTATATATATATATGTATATATGTATATATGTATATCTAAACAGCGTTTATTCAGGAATGATTCTGTTCCAAGCTTTTTGATCATAACATAATCAAAACATAACGTTTCATTCAGTTTTACTACGTGTTAGAACGTGTTGCATTTCAGTTTCGCTTTTAGTTTTACAATGTAGTATGGCGTAGTAGGCCCCTACTGACCCACATCTATGAGGCTTATAACGACTGATAACGCAAGTTTAATGATAACATTTAAATAAAGTCATGCAATATGGCCCAATGTGATTCTGACATGTTTTTTTTCACATTTTTCTATTTTTTTGAAGTTGAAATTGAAATACAAATTATATTTTACCATTTGATTAATTTAGTTACATGCTCAAAATATCTTATTTAACTTATAGATATGTGTATGAGGCAGTAGAACGACTTTCTTATTTTAGGTAAATTCACTGCAGGTATAATCCGAATGCAGGTATTTTCGTGATATAAACAGACAGATAGTAGCTTTGTGTTATAGTTACTCAGTCACACAGGGAGTTGCCTGATTCAACCACATCACCTAATGTGAGCAGCTGAGCAAACCCACTGTCGTTGTTGCAGCAGGGTGGCAGGTTTATCCCTTCAGGTTTTTTCTTCTGATGCAGGACGAAGCACCGCTGACCTTCCCTGTGGTCAAAAATCTTGTTTGCCTCGACCTTTTAGACCTCGTACCTCGTTAGAAGCGAGAACCTCAATATACAGCTAAAGTTTGTCTTTGCTCCGTTACAGCCTTCTCTGTTTCTGTCCTGTTGCCGTTATCACTTTCTAATTTTATCACACATCCCCACTTGCACAACTTATTGATGAATATATTCATGTTCTGCGTCCCGCCTGCTGCTGCCTGCCTCTGCCAGTTTAGGCTGTTAGTCAGTCTCATTTCTCTGAACAAGGCGACACGTTTGAGCTCATTCCTGGCTCGCAACTGAGCTAAGCTTCGTCGTCACCATTCCTCCAAGACCGATCTTGATTTCTAAATGTGCTCTCATTACTGCCTGTCGCTCATTCTCGCTGCATCTGACTGGCACCTTCATGATGAGAACATCCAGTTGATATGATGTTGTTAAAGTGTTTGCTTGATTATTAATAATAAAGGTCATTGGTAGCTCACCAGTCACTCATCCAAAAAAGTCATATTAAAGACAGTCAGTGTCACTCTGTTGAATCTGATTGGTCTCCATCCCTCTTATCTCTTATACTAACAAATTGATGTGATGTAAAATACAGGGATTGTACATTTATAGGCTGAATCACCCTCCGTATATGTAATAGAGTGCAGCAGTCTGACGTTTTCAAATAGTTTATTTTGTCCAATTAACAGTCCAAAACTTTAAATATAATTTATTTACAATCATATAAAACAGAGAAAACCAGTAAATCCTCACATTTGAAAAGCTGTACTGTTGGGTGATGTCACTTGAAACTTTCAACCAGCGAGGAAAATAAAACACAAATTATCTGCCTGGTGTTAAGTCACTTTTTTTAACCAAATAACTGTTTTCAACACTTGAGTTCATAAAATTAGCATTTACATAAAAATGTTGGAGATTATTACTTGAGTTATATTATGTTGTGTGTAGAAACATTGCAACTCATTCTTAGACAGGTATACAAGGAGCAAAACATGTCGGTCTTCAAGAATATTTCAAATTTAGGAAATAAGCTGATTGCTGAGATTAGAAGATCGATACCACTTTCATATCTGTATGAAGCTTCAACTTTTCATTTTTACTCCAGTTTTTGTACGGATTAAACAAATGAGATATAAAGTGTTAATTAGTGAGCTTTAAAGGTGATTATAGTCCAGTTATTTTTACTTTGGACAGTCGGGCTAGCTGTATGTGTGTGTGTTTTGTACAGTATGTGTTTGGCCAGCCCGATCGCACAATGATAAAGCCGTTCTTACTTTTAGCGTGTCATTTGTACCTCCTGTAGTCTGTACTGACTGCAATATAAATGCATCTGTGTAAATATGCTACACTCAGAGCTAGTGATGTCAAATAAAAAGTGAGAAAGACGGATTATTGCGGGTGGGAGGGGAGGTGGATGGGTACAACAAACACAGGACTTTTAACCAAGAGACCGGTGTTCAACACCGGTGGGTTTTTTTGTAGGTTATGTTAGTGATGTTTATGACGTGTTTTTTTTGTGACGTTTGTGACATGCTTTCCGTACCGATGTTACGTTGTGTCCGTACATATTTTACTTAGTTTACGTACTTATTAAGTCCAACCATGATGCTCTTCCTAAACCTAAGTGCATGGTTTTGTTGCCTAAACCTAACTGTGGTCGTTACCATTAGTTTTGTTGCGTGGCGTACAAATGACACGTGATTAGCGGTGTACAAATAACACCCTAAAATGCGTCCTCATGACACGCGGAAGCTAATCGTCTCCTGGTTCAAGCTTCTTATTTATCCTACAGGCATCGAGCTTCTCATCTGACTCACTGTGAGAAAACAAATAAGTATATTTCCCAAAAATGTCAAACTACTGCTTTAAACATACATGATTGTGTTGCGTGTTTGACGTTTTGTTAAAGTCTGTGTGTGGCTGTGTATCTGTTGTTTCAACATCAACTCTGCACATCAAGCAGCCCACAGAGTTTTTGTCAATACCACTGGCTGGACTCTCCGTCAACTAGCCCGATCCTCTCTGCTTATCTACCGGCTCCACGCTGACCCAAACAGCTCCACTGTCTGTAATGATACACCAGTCCTATCTCTCCGTGATGGACCTTAATGCATCCTGACACCAGCACAGAGCTCCAATCAACCTGGTTATTAATGCAAGACAGTGTGGGTCGTCTACAGCAGCTCGTCTCTACTGTCACCTCAGCCTGAAAGATGATGAAGATGATGTGTGAGATTGTCTGTGTTAATTTTCCGCAGATTAACCCCGGTGAGGTGGAGGCTCTTCTCACTCGGCTGCCCTGCACCTTCAGACAGGAGCTGACCGGCGTCGGAGCCAGCCTGGAGAAACGCTGGACCTTCTGCGGCTTCCAAGGCATCAAGAGCACATAGGACTCTGCCGCTGACGCTTCTGGGACTTGGAAGAGACGACAAGGCAACACAGGTACACGGAGCGCACTCTAGAAATGTGGAGGAAGCCCACAACTAACTAACTAATGGAGACGCCGGACTCCACCTGCAAAGGCAAGAGCACAAATTATTCAGCGCAGATCTCAGATCAGGAAGGGGTGGTCTGTGTAGGTGGCAGCGAGAGAGATAAATATACAGTTCTTTTGCAATGGCAAATTAATTGGCGCCATCTCTATGGCGACCAAGAAGTGGATGTATCTCTATGGTGACAGTCGCGTCATCTCTCACTCTCACCTCTATGTTTTTAACTCATGGGATTCAACTCAAAGTCCCGATCTCACTGGATTGGTTGTATTTTTTATACTCCGTACTGGCAGACCTGGACTAAAGGGCTACACAGGAAGGTCATCAGGGTCGACGTTCAACCTCAAAAACCTCCTTTTGCCTCTTCTTGATTTTGTACAATCATGTGAAATAAATTCTTATATTTCCTTCTACTGTCTGTGAAGGCTATTGAAAGTACACACGAGACGGATGCAGGTTGATTTTTAGCAGGAGCGAAAGTAGGCGGTTACGGTCCTGTACTCGGAACCACTAAAAGATTCAGTGCCGGAAGAAGAGACAGCAGCTGCCTGCTAAAACCCAGATACAACACATCACGATTGCGTTTCCTAACGTTAGGTCAACATACAGTTATTTACCTCCAGAGGTTATGTTTTCGGATCAGTTTGTCTGTGCACGCATTATGTTTCAATTTCATTAACATTATGAGATAGGGCATTTGTGCTGCATTCAAGTGGTGTCGGAATTATCTGAAAAATAAGTTCCCGACTAGGAAAATTCTCAAGAATGCCCCCTCAAGTCGGAACAACAACTCAAAAACAACTAACATGTTGTTTAAGCCATAAAATACAACACATCTTCTTTGTAGCATCCAAATGGGACCATGCAAGGAGCACATGAATGCACCGTTGTCTGCGCTCTTCTAGTTTTCTTATTAGTTGCTTCTAAATTGTTCCAGTATGAGTGTGTTTGTGCCCAACACAAACCAGGAGGTTTTTTAATCCATACCGGATGCCTTTACAAAACTGTTTCTGCTCTGAAACGTCAACTTCTGCCACAGCTGACGGTCTGATATCGAGCGCTGTAGGGTTTTTTTTGGCAGGCAGTCGTTTCTTGCAAAAAGTAAAATGGCAGAGAAAAATAAGTCGAGATGTTTCATGATGTTCAGTTTTATTCCAACACGGGCAGCAGGTCAAACAAGCTAATGCGACTTCTGTAACTCTGCCGGCATAACGGTGTGCGTGAGCATCTTTACTTCCACAGAGTGCTTGTCAACTGGTTAACTGCTGTCGGTGAATTTAGTTGTTTTAGTTAAATTTTCTTCTAATTTAAAAGAAAACTAATTGTTCTGATTGTTAAATCATATGAAAAATGATTCTGTGGCACTTAATTTGCTATACTTGATATCATCAAATCTCTTTCTAAACCATACAGGCGTTAAACAATTGAATGTGTCTGTTCAGGGATGCATGAAGCTGGGGATCGGGAGGAGAACAATACCAAGCAATGAATGTTGGGGTAGTAGTATCGGCAAGAACTTCAGTCTACTTTCCCCTCTGATTACAGGGTCATTGACATCTCTCAGTGTTGAATTATGCTTTTATTTGGTAAGACAGTTCTCAAATGCACAATGAGAGAGTAATGAAGCCCAGAATGGGACCCTTAAATGCTGCAAATGTTAAACTGACTGTGTTCTGATCATACCATTGACTTTCTTTCTTATAAATCAAGAAAAGGATCCGTATTGGCTATCAGACGACATTCACACGGTGCCTTCCAGGTCAGGTTCATTCAACAAAGACAGACTTATGTTCTTTGCTTAATTATGTTTCCAAATTATTGAACATGAAATGCAGCAAACTCTTTTCTTCTGCTGCGTTCATGATTACAGTTTTAGCCGCATATAGTCACGTTTGATAATTGTCTTCACTGCTTCGTTGTAGCACAAAGTGAAAATGATCCTCCTTTTGTTTGTCAGAAGGACTCAAACAAACAGTCCCTGCAAATGTCTTCAAGGCACTCGGCACAAACGGTTAATACATGTCTGTAAAACCTTCATGATGAAGTGGTTGTTGCATTTATGGTGGAATAACAGTTTTTAAAGAACATCAAAAGGCAGAAAAATGCATTTAAAATTAGAGCGTCAGGTGGTTTTCTGGCTTTAAAAAGTGGCTTGAAACAGATGAGACAAAATCATGCGATAAAACATCTAAAGTTGGTGAATTTTCTTATACTGGATGATACGAATCGGCCTCATTCTTTCTCTAATGTGCTGGTGAGTACACATCTATCACCAGCCAAGCCTGATCTCAAACCGTCCTGAAGATGAGCTTCTACTGCCATCTATTGGAGAGAGCAACAGGCTTAGTAAAGGATGGCACTGTGCTGATGCTGTGTGTGATGGTATTTGAGAAGTTGCTCTTTATACTGAATCAATGACTGATGGTGCATGTGAGGTATTAAGCTTTTAACATTAAGGACGTTCAGCATAATGAGAAATGTCCATTTAAAGTTCCTTTAAAGTGTTTTTTATTAGTGTAACAACAGTTTGATTTAATCCAAACATTACAATGCACAAAACAAATTACCTTTATACTAACATACTTTATCACGTTATGTGTCTCCTCAGAATAAAAATAGCAGTCTTTCACATCTAATCAAACTGGAACACGTATCTTGTGATACCTGGCTTCACCGTGGTTGATTAAAACGTCATCACTGAGGTGACACTTCACTCTTCAACGGTGAGAAATTCCTCCTCACTTTGTTAAATGATGTTGGATTTTCTAAATCTGCTCATCCACATCGCACTTTAAAGGGATAGTTTGGGTGTTTTGAAGTGGGGTTGTATGAGGAATTATCCAGAGTCAGTGTATTTCCTACAGTAGAAGTAGTAGTAGTTTGGAGAAACAGACAGGAGTACCGACACAGGAGCAAAGCAATGTATTGCCGTGGACAGGGCTGGCAGCAAAACGTATTTTAGCCATCTAAAAGAAAGGCTGATATCCCTTTAAGTGGACACTATATTTAGAATATTTTTGCCGGTTTACCTTGCTTTGAGACAGCTATACAGTATCCGATGGGGAACTGAAGCTGTTGTATCCATCTATGCTCTCGCCCAAGCCACCAGACTCCATTGAAAAAAACAGTAATTTTACCTCGCAGAACAAGGGAGGAACTTTGGTGAATCCAAACTAACCAGAGTTGCACAATAACACAAATAACCTAACCAAACAAGGCAGCGGTTGACCAGTAACCCCTCAAGTGTTCTGCAAGGTAAAAATACAGTTTTGTTCAATGGAGTCTGGTGGCTTTGGCAAGAGCATAGACGAATACAACAGCTTCAGTTCCCCATCGGAAAGGGCTGGTAAATGCCTCGTTTCCACTGTTTTGTTTTGTGTCTGTAAATCTGTATGGTACACAGATTACGCCCCCTAGTGCTTAACGTAAAGAAATGCATCCCTTTACAGATGAATAGAAACGCCACCACAGATACGAGAGAGAAGTTACTACATGGATATAAAAAGAGTGTTTTTATATCTATGAGTTACTGTTCTGTCAGTCTACAGGAGTCACATTTATAAAGAAAATTTCAAAGTGAGAAGTTCAACAGCATACTTAGCTGACATTGGTAGCATGCTAGCTGTGTAACATAGTGAGTGCATACAGTAGTTCATACGTCTTTTAACAAAATAGTTCACAAAACTGCTAAATATGCCATAAAATGTATATAAATAGAGTTGTATTACATTCATCAATCAGTTTATTAATTCGCACACAGTGCATACGGGCTGTCTGTTATCTGCCGCAAATGTTACATTTTTTCAACGTACTCGAGGCAAATTACGGACCGAAAAAAAACGTAAGAGGACTTTTGCAAACACATCAGAGATCACAGAGGTTGCCACAGGAATGAATGAACTTCCGGTTGTCTCACATACGTAAATGTTTTTAGGTGGGCCTTTCTTTTAGGTGGCTAAAATACCCCGTTTTACCGCGTCCACAGCAGTACGTTGTTTCGCTTCCGCGTGGTAAATCCTGACTGTTTCTCCGAACTGGGTGCGTTTCAACACTTGTAGGTAACACACCGACTATGGATAAGTACTTCATACAACCCCACTTCAAAACACCCGAACTGTCCCTTTAAACCCAAGTAGGACACAGACCAAGCAGCTTTCTATTAAACAACATGCCTAAATTAAATGAAATGATTTTTTTTAAATGTCTGACATCAACTCAGTCAGTCACCAGCTCAAGGTGTTTGTGGAAAAAAAAGAAGCAAAACAGAAGAAACTCCTTCATGACTATATTGTTAAATACAATAAAGATGCAGGAATGTTACATTTTAAAGTATTAAAGCTACATTGATGGTAAATGTGTGACGAACAATGAGATAACTTCTGAGGGGTGTAAATGGTCGTCCAGTCGGTCACCAGCAGAGTGCTCACATCCAAATCTTGCGGTCCAAATGCATTTTGTTTAGTTAACACAATCAGTGAGTTCTGAGTCTGTTTCCCCTCCAACTGGAGGAAGTGAATCCGTTCATAAAGTGTGCTCTTGTTGCTCTACATGTGCTGGGCGTCCATGATATCCAGATACTTGGCTTCGATCAATCGGGGAAGCAGGCTGATTCTGGAGATAAAACACAGAGAGATAATGTACAGTTACATGTGAAAGTATCTAAAGGTGTAAATCCTTCACACCCAAACATTAATTCTGACCATTTATTGTTACAAAAGTCTTTCAAACTCCAGTTTCCAAGTCTAAAAAATGTGCAGTGTTTCCACTGGTAAACAGATCGTCATGTGTAAAACCAGTAGAGCCTAATGTCAACTCTATGCAGACTCTAGTAGCTCTGTGTTGGTTTCCGTGGTCCCGCTCTGCCCCCTGTTGGTTCTGGGTCGTCTTACCTGATAGGGACCAGCAGGATCATCAGAAGGGGGAAGACCATCTTCATGTAGGGCAGAGGATACATCCCGAACGCACACAGGATGATCAGCTGGACCATCTGCACCGCCGTGAAGAAGTGGACCTTCCTCTGAGGCACCCGGCGGATGTAGTGTGTGGGAGGATAAGAGGTCTAGACAAAGAAATGTGCAAGTATGGTGTGGTTAAAATACATTTTGCTTTATATTTTGTTTTGTTAATATAAAAGTGTATTAACCAATACAACAGTTGCAAAGGCAACATTGTCATGTAAATCCACCTGTTGTTGCAGCACAAATGAACATTTTTTCCATGTTGTAAGGAGATATTTTTCATGTTATTATTATCAAATTATTCTTGTTTTCACGAGAAACGTTATTGTTATAACGACATACAGGCTGGTCTCTTAAACGTTCGTAGCTATACCCATGAAAGTAATGTACTGTAATTTGTATATATCCCACAAAATCAATTTGTGTGTAATCCACGTAATCGTGAACTAGGAAATAATGCGTAGAGAGGAGGTCTGGGTGGATGTGTGGGTGAAAAAAATACGGGATTTTCTCCCAGCAGACCGGCGTTCGTGTCCCGTGTGAAACCAGAAGTCAACAATTTATTTGTCACCTAAGTTACGTATTTAAGTTACGCCACTTACATAGTTATTTTAAGCCTAAATAAACCTAACTAAGTAGTTTTGTTGCCTAAACCTAAGGAAGCTGTTTCCTGGGAAGAAGGAAGTTTATTTTGAAAAGACTGCATGCATGTAACGACTGTAAATTGACATGTGTTGCTGGACAGTTGAAGGAAAAAGAGCAAAAAAGAAGGAATAACTTTTTAGTAAGATATCATACAAACCGTTGTATGAGGATACGTTGCAACGTATCACCATTATGAAACTTTATAGCTATTTCACAAACTCAGCATGTCTCGTTAAAACAAAACATTTTTCGTTATAACGACATACAGACTTGTAAATATAAGCTTTTGTCATTGTAACATGATAAGTTGATATGTTGAGCACCAACTTATCATGTAGAAGTGTTTTGTCATAACAACATAGCAACCTATCGTGATAAGAAGAACTTTATCTCTTGCTTTCTGATAGAAAGGAGCAGACTAGTTGGTTGCAGCAAACGTGTCGTAACTTTTACTCTAAACTTTCTCTTCCCGCTGAATATCTGGATACCAAATATCAACCACTGGGTGATATTTTGGGGGACAGCCACCATGTGTAATGGATAAACAAAACCGATCAACCAATGAAACCACAGTGTCCTTCCTGCTCACCTGTTCCTTCAGCAGCAGGCACATGCGATCCATCATCTGGTTCCCATCAAGCGAAGTGGCTGCGATGTAGAGGAAGAGGCCGTAGAGGACGGGCTTGGGGATCCACTGCAGAGGGATCGGCAGCATGAACGCCGACAGGCCGATCAGGATGTTGGCGGCCAGCGAGGTCAGACGAGTCTCCTTCACACTGACGATACTGTTTCACAACAAACGCACAGAAAATGCATTTTATTAAGACTTATTATCTGTCAATACTGACAATACTTATCTTAATTAACGGCTATTTGTAACCCCTAATCACACGTTATGGCCTATGTTTTTTAAATCATGCTCATTTTCAGGTTCATTCTTGTATTTTAGGTTTCTACAAAGCATGTTTTCATGCTTTAATGATCAAAAAACACATTATTTTTCTCATACTGTCTGTCTGAATATACCTGTATTCACCATCTGTCTGAAACGCTCCATTTTAGTGCCGTTCTCTTTAAGCCCTCCTCCCGAAAAAGTCTAATGATCCTGCATGTGACATAGGAAGGGGAGCCAAATCTAAATGGCTTGTTGAATCACATGTTTTCTGATCTAGGCAGCCCAGAAACAACTGGCTTGGTTGTGTTATTTCACAGTTTGTGAGTTGGTAGGCACCCCAGATACCCAAATGTATCATGAGTTTTTCATCGTATGTCCTCTTTAATATATGTTTACTTCACTAAATACCTATTAAGTTATTTTTTTGACAGTATTTGAACCGGCATCGCTGTCAGAAAGCCTCCAAAATAAGACAAGCTTTTGTTTTCAGTCCGCACGTCTTTCAAAGCACCGCCTGGTTTTCGTCCTTGTTTTAACTTCACTCACGTCGTGTAGACGTGTCCGTTCTCGACGTGCTGTTCCACCTTGGCCAGCTGACGGGCGTGCAGGGAGGAATGTGGGAAGGCGGCGTGCATCCATGGCAACCCCAGACAGGACATGAGGATGTTGATGAAGCCAGTCAGCATTAAGTCCCAGTGGAACGCTGTGCCTTTTAGCAATCTGGTTCACACACACACACACACACACGGGTGTCAAGTGGTTTGTCAATGAAAGACGGCAGCGGTGCAATATAACCTCAGAAAATACAATAACCGCCTCCAGATTTGTACAATAAATAAGAAAATATGTCACACGAATTGGTAATTAAAGCCATTACTTGTGTTCTGGTACATGTGTGAGCGAGATGACGATGTTCTGGTCGATGAAGATGAGCAAAGCGAGGAGGAAGCCCAGTCCGACCGCGCTCAGTGTGGTCATTCCTGACAGCTTATCAAATGGAGGGAAGTTGAAGACGGGGCCGTCGTGGACACTGAACATAGGAACTAATAGGATAGAAAACATTAAATTGAATAGCTCTGTATCACATTTAGAAAGGTAAAACAATGACAACATTACATCATAAAAGAAATCGTGAACTTTGCTGCTTTGTTCTATGAGCAACATTCAACCCCGTGTCTTTGACCCACATTGATTCAGAACCCCCCGCCGGGTTGAAAGCTCTCTGAAAGCAAATACCTTCCTTTTTTTTTTCTCCACATCCAACAGAAGGATTTATGAACAGTGAAAGGCGTTCTGAGCCAAGGTTGTGACTTTAAGTCTCAAGGGGTTTTTCTTCTATCAGTTCTTTTACGTGACAGATCTGTACTCACGCTCTATGTCAAGGAAAAGGTAGGAGCCGATGAAGGAGAATACCACCACAGAGATCGGCAGAGCGCAGTCAGACACCACCTCCCTGATTCTGGCATTCAGATACGGGCTGTTAGGGGGAAAAAGAGACACATTATTTCAACATTTTGCAACTCTGATGTAATAAACTACAAGTTTTACGACTGTATTTACAGTAGTTACTCTCTTGGCTTGAAAATGTCAAGTAGAGGAAGTTTGGGAGGGAAAAGAACAATGAGGTCCGAGGAGACGGACATGGAAATGCACACATTTATCCACCTCATGTATTACGTTCTTACACCTGAAGGGGGAACATCATTGCTGTTGATTTGTAACCTTCTGCCTGACTCCTGGGATGTATGTTTTCTGCTTTTTTTTTAGGTTCTCCCCCAACTACAGACAAGTTATGTGACGATATGTGCAGCTACATGCAGTGGTGGTAGGCCACTAATTACATTTATTCTAAATATATTCTAAACAAAGTGTGTTGTTGTTCTTTTAGGTGGCTAAAATACATTTTGCTGCCGGCCCTGTGCACAGCAGTACATTGCTTTGCTCCTGTGCTGGTAACTCTTGTCTGTTTCTCCAAACTGGAGGCGTGCCGACCGTCATCTACTGTAGGTAATACACTGACTATGGATAAGTACCTCATACAAACCCACTTCAAAACACCCGAACTACCCCTTTAAGTACAGGTTTAAGGTACTTCCATTTGTGCCACTTCATATTTAAAGTATGCATTTAATGTCGGGTGGTTTAATTAACCGTATTACAATCTACAAAGTAACTACAGCTGTTGTGGTGGGATAGAAAGTACAAATTCCCTTCTGAAATGTAGAGGAGTGTAAGTATGAAGTAGCAGAAAAGTACCTCAGGATTGTACTTCAATACAGTACTTAGAGTAAATGTACTTTCCACCACTGCTTACACTGCATTTCAAAGGGAAATGTTTTACTTTTAACTCAACTACATTCATCTGACAGCTACAGTTATTTAACAGATTAAAATGTTATATTCAAAGCAATGGTCGCTTTAAAAAATAGGATGAATTGTTACACATTAAACTACCCAACAGTATATAAAGTAGTTAAAATTAGCCCCACATGCTGCTTACATGTTAATGCATAAGAAATAATAATACATTCATCATAATAAGTACTTCTACTTTTGATACTTTTGGTTTTCCCCTTTTATTTTCCCCTTACGTAAGTAGCTTTAAGTTTGGACAAAACATCTTATGCCACACTGACAACAGTATTACATACAGTATATATTCTCTTTCTATACTGTTTATTGAATCTGGCTGCGCCGTTGCATCAAATGAAAATATGAAAGATATAATTTTAAACATATTTACCCAAAATTCAGCCTGATATTTTGGAAACTCCACTATAATTTGAAATAAAATTCTGTGGGTTTGAACAATGTCTGTAGCGACTGACCCACAAGCAGGTTTTTTACTTAAATACATACTGTATTTCAATCCAGGACTTTTGCTTGTAACAGGGTCATTTTATATTGTGGTGTGGCAGGGTGTAATTTAAAGGGTTGTGCCACATACTTGCTGTATATCTTTTTCTATAATTTGGTTAAACGGTCCAGTAAGTGAGCGTACCTCCTCTTGACGAGGTAGAGGGCGTAACCGAACCACAGAGTCCCCAACATGAGCAGCAGACAGAGGATGGGCCGTTCTCTTGTTGTCAACACCAGAGATTCAGGCAGGAAGATGGACACAGTCTCATTATGATGCTCCGTCTGGTTCTTCGCCTTCTCTAGGAGCTCAGTAATCTGCTGAAGCACCAACGTGCTGTTTGTGGTCGCCAGCGTGGGCCCGTGGTAGAAGTGATGAAAAACTGGGAAGTGAGGGACGAAAGAAGAAAGGGATGAAAAGATCATTTTCACAATAAGGCAATATTTGTACCTAAAAAATACACCTGTGCATGTTAATTTAGCTATTTTCTCTAATTAAAAAGGATATGTACGGCAGGATATGGCTGCCACCATAGTTGTTTTTACCAGATTTTTCCCATGTTGATAAGTAATAAGTTATGTTCTAACAACATACCAAACTCTCATGTTATAACGAGAAAAGTTTGTTTTAATAATGATATGTTTAAATCGGGAGAAACATTTAACCTTATTTAATCTTATGCAGTGACATCAAGTTTCAAAAAAATGGTATTTATCTATGGTAGCTCGAGTATTTTCCCTCTAGCTGTAAGACTGAGCCCGCTACAGTCTCTTAAAGACAGTAATTTCCGTCGTGATCGTCGGCGATCCCACGGGTCTCAGAGGGTTAATGACCAGATCAAATTATATGTTTTTTATAACAAGAAACGTTTATTTTATAAACAGAATAATTTGTTATCTCGTAATGCGAAGAAAATATGTCAAAATAGCATGAAATATATCCTGATATAATGTGAAACAGAATCTTGAAAAAATGAGAACAGTTTCTCGTTATAATAAGACAAGATAAACAACATGACTATATTTATTCTTGCTCTTGTAGACTGACACATTTAACATATTTGTCAAGTCCTAAAAAGGCAAAAGAAAAAATATCAAGGGCTGATATAGAGAATATTAAATAAAATACAGAGTGTCTTCATACATATTGTACAACCTTATCGATACAATTCCCCTTTTATGTAATAATTCTCTGCATATTTCCAGACATTCAACCACAATCAAGCACAGTATTCAAGCTTTCAGTTTGATGTAGTTTAGTAGAAAGCTACGACAGCCTGAGGCTTAAAGATGAAAGCAGAAAGCTCTAAAGAATTCATCATTTGCCCATTTATTTCCTCGTCTTGTGACAAACTCTTGTGAAAAAGATATGAACAGAAACTGTGTCAAAGACTTCATTATATTTACATTATAGTCTGTTTCCCTCCCATACAACACACAGGGGGCCTGTTTGATTTCATGCTTGCTTTTCCTCTAAAGACTCCACGTTGGATATGTATATTTGCTGGGCTACATTACCTATATAACAAACGACATGCGGGGCGTTTAGACATTCCCCCTGCAGCGTGGAGAGATAGCTCCGCTGCAGAAGCATTCAAAACATGTTTAATGTAGTCTGACCTTGGCTCGACTTACTTTTAACCGTGCCTTTCACTGCGTCCCCGACAAATGCGATGGAGATGAACAACGCAATGACTTCTTCTGTTGAGCTGGGAGATAACAAATGTAAAAAAAAAAGCACGGCGTGATCATTCATGTTTTATCAAAATGTTGTTTTTTTTATGCAGTCATAACAGTCCGTTCAAGGCGAAATGATGGCCCAGATAGCCGAGAGTGCACATTAAACTAAATTAATAATCATGGCCAGAAAACAGGAAGTCATAACAGATGCTTCTTCTCTTATCGGTGACCTCACCTCAGTGCATGGCCACACCGTTAGTCACATATATTACGAGTGTACGGGGCTTCCGTCTGTGATATGTCACAGTAACAAATGTGTGTTGTTGTATTCACCGTTTGAAGAGCTTCATAAACAGGCTGACATTGAACAAGCCTCCGAGGATGAGGAACAGACTGTTCCATAGACCGATGCAGGCGTAGAAAGCGTCGAAGTCGATGTCGTAGTCGTCGCAGATCCCCCTGATGACTAAAAGAAAACATACATAAAGACGCTGTTTTATTGTATTATAATTAATAATATTCTCAACTGTCTGGTAACCTGGCTACCAACTTTGGTTGTTTGAAGCTGCTCAGCATCAGGCTTGAATTGCAATGCATTTGCTGCACGTACTGTATATACAGTATGATACAGAGTGTTTCTGTTCCTTTTTTGCAGGTGGCTCTAAAGATTAATTCACCTGTTTAAAGACGCAATACACACCGCTTATGAAGATGGCCAGTGGTGCAGTGGTGAGTGGAATGACGAGAGGTGAGCCAGCAAACAATGAATAGATCACTCCTCCGATACTCTGGCCAACTATGGTCTTCTGAACATCTGTCAAAAAAAACAGATTCAGATTAAATAGTTAAAGGGGTCATATCATGAAAAACATATGCACATACATTTGGGTATCTGGACTACCTACCAACCCAGAAACTGTGACATAAGACAACCTAGTCAGTTTTTTGTGGGCTGTCTAGATCAGGTAACGTGATTCAACAAGACATTCAGATTTGGCTCCCCTTCCTATGTCACATGCAGGCTCATTAGAATATATCGCTCCCCCACCTGAGTATCTCCAACAAGGTTATAATGGTTTTGACTTTTCAGTTTCATTTTAGTTTAGTTTTAGCATTTGCTAGTTTTAGTTTAGTTTCAGTTTCCGAGAAAGGTTTAGTTTTTATATATTTCGTTTTAGTTTTCTTTTGTTTGTTTATGTAGCTACATATGTATATAAATACATGGTTGGAGAACTGTTTAGGAACGGCCATAATGTTCACTGTTTAATCTTTGCACTACTCTAGTGTCTGATGTGAAGCAATTGCGTCACAGCGCCATCTGCTGGAACCTC